>JAPYYW010000828.1:0-75563 GCA_030522545.1 Cremastinae sp. A BG-2022a
AAATTGTATGAAGTATACGCTTAGAATAATTGTAAAACATCAATTCAAACATGTTGAAACGGAAAAAGCGGCCGCGTTGCTGCTCGTGATATTAAAATTGGGACACAAGCAAGTAACATAGGAAGCTTTCCAGCTACGACACAGAGCGACATTGTGTCGCACTGTGTTCAACACGCAGCTTTTCAACGACACAGTTCAACACATAAAATTCTTGTGTTTCTGTGTGTTTTCCAACAAGCACCTCTCACAGTGCCTCTGTGTGTCAAGTGTTACTCGGTGATTTCTTGTTGGAATAAATCTCCCATATTAATCTCAACATACACCAAATTTCATCACAAAATCTTGGATAGCCAAAGCTAAATAATAATTTAAACTTTCTAATATCAAAGAAACAAATATTAAATTTAAAAAAATTAAAATTTACTATTTTTAATACAATAATATAAATAAAACATGAATAAAATGACAAAAAATAAATAATTAAACAAAATATACGAAATGATCGGAAGGTACAAGTAACGTGATCTGTTTCCAAAACCCGAAAGTAAATGAGAAGCGACTCGGCCGGCACATCAGCGCCGCCGGCCGAAGCGTGGAATCGGAGAGCGCGGCGCGACGCGTGCGCACGCGTCCCATGACAATCCGAAGCTCCGAGGGAGGAACAGAGAGAGAGAGAGAGAGTCTAGTGTGCACGACCCGGTGGCCCGGCGAACTCGGTTTCTCGTCCATCTGCCCGTTGAATAACCCGACTGTCCGAAAAATCAACGGGAAAATATAAGTAAAAGAAAAAAAGCCGAACCGTTTTCGTTTCCGGGACGAACGATCGCGCTGGAAGTCGAACAAGAGTGCTCTGCGACGCGCGTTCCGAAATAGCAACAATACGAGCGTACCGTGCACGAACAACAAGTGCCAAGTGGCACACAGGGACAAGAACATAGGCAAAAAAAGCTAGAGATATAAAAAGATAGTAGACGGAGGAATAACGGGAGCGAGAGAGAGAGATAACGAATGCACGCTCGAGACAGCCGGAAGGAGCGCGGCGAATGTGTGAATCGGAAAATCCAATAATCACGTGTGACAGTGCAGTGCGCGTGGTCAGTTCGGCCAAAAAAATAACCGATATATCAATAAATACCGTCCCGAAATTGGATTTCTTCCCCATCGATCCAGCACCGAGACGTAAGCAAACCAACATTTTATCCTTTCCACGGATTTTCAAAACGCTCGAACGAAACTCGCGTTTCGGCCAGTTACGTGACGATGAAACACACGTTATTTATATACTCGCTTCTTTGAACGTGTGCACGTCCCGTGGCCGATTCCCGAATGCACGACGCTCACGAGAGCTCGAACGAATGTGGTGCATCGACGTGAAACTCGGCATCGTTGAACCGCAACGAAACAAAAAATAAATACACCTTTTTTTTTCTTGTTTTTTTTTCCGTTGTTTACGTGAATTCGTTACGTCAGCCTTCTTTTTTTTGTGTATGGAACAATGCGTAACGTTTTCAAAATATTTTTTATTTCATTTCCTCGAGTCGTCTCCGCTCCAAACACTTAGGTGTGGCGCTAAAATTTCGCCCTTCTCTCTCTCTCTCTCTCTCTATTTTTTCTTTCATCCATTCTTCATTCTATCGTCATTTATTTTCTACCTCGAGTCCCCTCGATCGTTCTTTGTTGGGCACGACGTTCGCACGTGTAGCCACGCGTGTTCGTCGAATTGTCACCGAATCGTTCCGCGTTTTATTTTTAATCCGAGCCAATTATTTCTCATTGCGCAAGCTCTCGTGTCTGTCGAAAGGATTTCTTTTTTTTTTGCGGAATTATGCGTATTTTTATTTCTTTCCCGCGATAATCGCGTTATCGCAAGAACACCGAGATCTTTTTCTTCGCAGACACTCGTGTCACAACGGGCAGCGACCGTCTGCAAATTGTCTCTCGCAGTCGGCTTCGTTGGTTCAACAGTCCGCGTCCGGTCGTCCACGCATCTTCCACCTCCCGCGACATTTTTTTTTGTTTTTTTTGTTTTTCGTGAATAATTTATATAATCCGCGAAACACACTTTCCCTCACGATTACTCACTGTTTCGGATATAAATCGTATCAGTGTTCAAGTTTTGCCATTGAAATTGAACAATTTTTCTCTCTCTCCGTGAATATATTGGGGGAACCATATTGTAGAGCGTACACAAGCTGCATCGATAGTTCGGCGACACTTGCTTGCTTTCACTTGACAAAAAAAATACACGCAGCGTCGGGCCAAAGGTAAAAAATCTCGTATTTTTTTTTTCTAAAATTAATCGTACGAGTGGAATTTCAACGCTCGAGCGTTTTTCGGTGAAAAATAATTCACGATCTTCTCCTCGCGTCCATGAGAGCTGGCACACGCACATGGTTTGCCTGTTTGCGGAGCATACACGAATTCTTTCGTTTCCGGAGCGAAAATTTTACCTTTTTTACCTTTTTTTTAATCAATTTTAATTATAAATTCGATAATTTATCGATTATTGCTACTTTTTCGGTAAAATCGTGAAATAATTAAACCACGTCGCTTCGATCCCACGAAAGCTGACAACAAGCACATGGCTTTTCGGTCGATACTTTTGCGGTGTTGTTTCCACGAAAACGTCAAAATTACGGCGTTCTGAGCTTTGTTTTCTGAGCTTTCATCCTCGCGGACGATCGTTTCTTTGCTCCGAGCAAAGAATTGCAGACTTTTCCGGTATTTATTTTTTTAATTATTTAATTTTGTTGACATAACCTCCAAATGTCCGCGTGCTCACACTCGAGTTTCTCGATTATTGACGCGTCCCGGCTGTTCTTTTTTTTTTCTTCTGTCGAAACATCTTCAATTTCGATCGAATTTTTTGAATTTCACGTATGTTTAATTTATCAAAAATTTTCAGAATTTCAATTTTTCAAATATTTTTTTTAATATAGATAAGAGAATAAAAAAATTTTTTTTACATGTATTTACTTTGATGCGATCAATTTGATTGATTTTCAGATTAAAAATTAGTTACGTCAGTCCTGTGTTCAGCACTTGTCATGGAAACAGGATACCTGAATTTTCACGATGAGGAACATTTTTCAGATTTTACCTTGTCCCTCGGCCAGGTAAACGATTTTGCGGTATAAAGAATTTTACTCGTCTTTTGCAGTTTTTATCAATATGCTCTTATTTCCAGCACCATCTTCTCGACAGCTCTCAAAGTTCCTTTCTGGAGATAGAAGACGACTTTGATTATGCGGAGGCTCGGTTGGATGCGTCACACGGACTATGGGGAACGGAACAAGAGTAAATTTATTGACAAAAATTTATAGCTGCAAAAAATTAATCACTCCATTATTATATTACCTTGTACAATTTGATATTTTTTCGTATCTATTTTGCTATCTCAATACATAAAACATGTGAAATTGTGATTTTATCATAAATTGGTATTAATATTGGAATAATTATTTCAGGCTCAACGGGGATATGGCAATTTTGCCAGTTTCAGGAGTTGCAACTGCACTTCCCAAGATTGAAAACATGAAGGAGGACTTTGCCAAAGTGTTGACCGACTGGCAGGAGCACATTGGTTATCTTCAGGTAATTAGGAATCTCAATGCTAATCCAATATCTCGTTTATCTTGAAAGAGATAAACGCAAATGATTCTCGTCGATGAGCAAAGTATTTGAGGGAGAAGTCCAACTCAGGTTATTTTGCTACGCCGTGAGCGAGATCAATATTTTTCTCGATAATGTGAAAAATATACGATATTCGCAGGCTTCTGATATGGGGGAAGAAATTGACATGGCTGAGCTGAATATGGGAATACCGGAGAGACTCAGTACTGATCTGCCCGAGGATATTTTTCAAAATGAAACTTCAGAGGTTCGAGTCAATGCTCATTCGTCGCCGACGAAAAAGCGACGACGAGATTTCACAAATACCCGGAGTCCGAAGTCCAAAACAATATCCGAATCGAGCTCACAGGAAATAGGTTTGTTCTAGGTTCAGGCTGGTTCAAAAAAATTATTTTTTCAGAGATTCACTACAAGACTTCAGAGTATTTTTTTTTTTGGTACAACGATGTAATTTTTCCCTCTTCTTCACGTTTTTCTTCGTTTCGTCTCGAGCGTGTGCCAGACGTTTTCACACTCAAATCCCTCTCTTCACGTTCTCTAGACTCCTATTTTAATCCAAACGTCGAAAAAACTCACACTAATGCCTCGATGTATCTATTATCTCTCACACAGCTACTCTCTATTATTATTTTCGTACTAATAATTTTATCAAATTCCACAATTTATTGATTAAAGTCAAGTTTTGTCATCTCAGCAGATTCGATTTTACTTTTCGTCGTCGTTAATTGGATCTCTAACGTTCTACGTTTGTGTAGATGTTATAGGGCTAGACTCGAGCGACGAATTAGATCCAATGCTTGACCTGATTGATTACGATCACGAGAGTGACTGGTCAGCTGATATTGATTATGAATTATTAGGTTTGTGCCTTTATTCTGGTTATGCATGAGAAAAACGCGCGAGGCCTGAGTACGAAGTGCAGCCCGTCGATCTTTGAGCTGAGCTGCGTCTTCGTTACACTGTGCCTCTGCCGAAATTCTTCAGATTTTGACGTCTGATGTACACTATCGAAATTCGGGAAAACAAGGTCGCAGCAACGAGTTGGAATTCATTCGAATCCGTTGCTCGGCGACCCTTCATATTCTCCCAAAAGTTTCAACGTCCTTGCTAACTCCTCGAGATGTTTGCATCGACGAAATGTGGAATATTGGTGAAATTATTTTCCCTCGTACAAAATCCCATCACGATTGATTCAGTTTATCCGTCAATGATACATTGAATCACCAGACTTTGGAATATCGTTCGTCGAAATTATAATTTTTTTTCTTAATACTACCAGGAATGAAATTACAACCGATGGGACCAGTTTTGCAGAATATACTCGGTGAGGAATTCGATTTGTTTGCTCGGTAACAGATTCGAATTCCGGGACGAAATATATTATTCGATAAGATCCAATAATTTTTATTTTATTATACGTGTGCGCTAATGAGAGTTTGTTCAAGTTTTTGGCACGATTGTTCCGACATTCAACGAAATTTTTTTTTTCGATTCAGTTGCTCCGAAAGGCAAAGGACAGTTTGATCTTGCTTCCTACATAATCGACGATGAGCACAACATTTCTGACCTACTGTCCACATCGATTAAATCCAATGAATCCATTAATCTGGAGACGGAATCTCCTTTAAAGAAAAAGTCTGTTAAAACGGAGATTAAACAAGAGCTGTCAGACGTTGAAGATCCCGTTGACGTTGAAACCGTTGTTGAACAAATACCAGGTAAAATTTTCATAGTGACTTTCCATTTTACATTTTCATTAATTTATATTAAACTTTAATATTTTCCAGTCTTGGAAGCTGGCGACGTTAAGAGTCTTCTGGAGCAATTCGAAGCCTCCGAAGGGATAATTCCACCTCCTGGTCCACAGTCCAGGGGAATAGTGACAACAGTGGATTCCGTAAAAACCGTAATCGACAAGCCAAAACAGACACCGCCCGCTGTAAACCCCGCAGAGATTCATGACTCGAAATTTCACAAAAATATCCGCGATTCTTTGCCGAAGGAAGTAATAGATAGGATAAAGGTAATTTCAAACAAATTCGATTATTTTTTCTTGAAAAAAAAAAAGACTTTAAAAAGATTTTTACAGAGCCAATTAAAATTTTATTCCAGGCTTCAGCTCGTAAGAAAGTTATATCAGTGATTCCGGCTTTGTCGGGCCCAAAGGTCGTAGCACGCAGCACGAGAATGCAGGAAGCAGCTGCAACTCTCTCAAGAACGAAACTTTTAAAAATCGTAAGTTTAGAGCACGTTCGTTTAATTCCTAATATAAAAATTAATATTCATTTGAGTAAAAAATGTTACATGTTGTATAAAAATTTTGAAGGGAAACTAAAGAGGAATTTTTTTTGAAAAATAGGTAACAAATTCATCGAATTCTTCGAGCGGTCGAGTCGATGGTTCGGTCCAGTTGGATCACGATTATTGCAGCAGTAGCGGAAACAGTAGCAGCGCGAGTTCGATTGTTAATTCCGAATATTCCGAATCAAGAAACGGTAGTGACGTCGGAATGGCAGGAATATCTGTCCAATCGGGAAAGCGAGAGGGCGAAAAATGCAAAAGCAAACCGGCCGGATATTACGTGCCGGTGACCAAGAAGAGGGAAGAAAACGCGCGCAAGAGCTTGATAAAGCAAGAAAACGTCAAGAGAAAAGCAGGCGAGCGTTTTTCCGTCGACAATGGCTCGAAGAAAGACAGCGGCTTGGAATCCGGTGAGGTGAGCGATGCGAGTGAGGAAACGACAAATTTGCCTCTGACGGACGATCGAAATCGCAATGGTTCAAAGGATCATGAAAAACCTGAAAATGGTCAAAAACTCGTGTCTCTATCTTCACAGACTAGTAATACCAGTGTTTCTACAAACAACGAAAAACTTCGAAAAGCAACCGCGAACGAGCCAACTCCGGTTTACGGGATGAAAATCCGCTCTGCTCTGGCCACATCGATTCTGCAACTTCGAAAGGGTGTTTTAACGAAAACGAAGAGTCTGGAGACCGGTCCGATTCATAATAAAGGAAAGCAAATGATATCGGTGCTGAAGAAACCACCGAATCCGAGCCTCGTGGCGAGTAATCCGAACGAGAGCATCGTAACGACGAAAAACAGCTCGAACGACGAAGTTCAGAATATAATCGTGCGACACGATACCACCGAGACGAGTGGTAACGAACGAGTTATCAGCGAATCGAATAACACGACTACAGAATCGAATAATGGAATGACTGAAGCGAAAAAGCCCCCGCCCCGTAGAAAATTGAATCTTGCCGAATACCGCAGTCGCAGAGAGCAAACGAAGAGTGACAACAGCCGAACCTGCTCGCCGATCCAACCGATGACTCTCGTTTACATTCATCACGCCTCGACGAGCACCGAACCCTGCCGAGACGATCCTGACAACCCTGTCTGGTCGGAGAGGGAAATCGTATCGGTCCTGAAACCGAAAGCTGAAGTCGAGGAAGAGAAAGGTCCCGCGAGAGTTCCTACTCGAGAAATGGCCGTGCAAACGGGAGAAGAGACTCCGGACGAGAGTCACATTGCCAAGGTCGCAGCTGCTGAAACTGCCAAAACTACCAGCAGGAACAATAGTAGCACTAACGAACGTACCAACTCAGAAACTAGGTAAAATTACAAAGCTTCCTAGAGTGCAAATCTTTATATATAAAACAAAGTCGCGTTAGTTACACCACTTATAACTCAAGAACGGCTGAGCCGATTTTAATGATATTTGATTTCTTTGGATTCCTCTAAGCGCTGAATAGAAGAATAACTATAAAAATATCGGAATGATTATCTTTAAAAAAAATTATTATATTCTGTTTAGATTAGATTCTATCCTAAATATACTTTATTTTACGATAAACATATATTTAGTTATAAAATAATCAGCATAGTTGTCACTTTATGATAAAATCCACTATCGTTGTATATGTGAATCGATTGTGTAGGTGATACAAAGTTCACCGGGTCGGCTAGTATGTTTATAAAAACAAATTTATGATAAAACTAGCCTTCAAAAATGTGTGTTTTTTTTTCTAGATTAACAAGAATGAAGGACAGGAAAAATCGTCGCTACAGGCGACGCAGATCGAGCTCGAGTTCGAGTCGTTCGAGGTCCCGGAGTCCTGTAAATCGTGACCGAAGTAGAAGCCGAAGCAGGAGCAAGAGTCGAAGCAGATCGAGAAAATGCAGCACGAGCAGTAATCCGCGTAGGCAGCGAAGAATAAGTCATCGACGGAGCTCCGTGAGCTCGAGCAGCAGCTGGTCGTCTCGTTCACGTTCGCACACGAGATCGACGTCGAGATCGAGGTCGCGATCGAGGTCACTCAGATCTAGATCAAGATCAAGATCGTCTTCGAGATATTCCAGTTGTTCAAGGTATGAACAGTTATCAAAATTACTCACAATTTTTTTTTATTTTCAAATAAAATATCGTTTGCCGGTTGTCAACTCCACACTAGGATTTTTCCACGTCTTAGGTAGTAGAGATAGGTGTTGTTTTTTTTTTCAAATGTTAATTACAAAATAGAGTGTCTTAATTGTATACCGGACAGTTTTTTCGAGGGAATCCTGAGAAACTAAGAAAAGAAATAGAGCAAAATAGAAAAGCCGCTGAAACGTGATTGTAGGTCTTCGTCTCGATCGAATTATGGAAGGAGTAAGTGGTCCGGTGATCGAGACAAACGTCGAGGTCGGCGACGAAATGGAAGGCGGAGTTGTGATAGGTACAGACGGGGTTCCTCGGGTAGCAGTCACGACTATAGAAGCTGGAGGAGGTAATTCTGAACATCGAGTACCGGAAAGTTTGAAAGTCCAAACCACCGTTCCAAAATTCCTCATTCAATGTTGGTCCGAGGCTCGATCGTGGAAACCCAATCTCCCATTTTTCCTCCGAGGCCGCATCGATTTTTTTTTCGTTCTTCTCAATAGATAAACCAAAAATAAAAATATACCCCCTCGTCTTAGCTTAGACGTCTGTAACATTTTTCGGAGAATTACTAAAAATCTAATTTTGGTCGCTATGAAAGTTTTATTAACTAATGAAAATGTTGGTACATCGGTACGTTTTTCGTCAAAATAAGGTTCTATGTTCAGTGTGCAAATTTTATCCTCGAACTTACATGAATTCAACTAACATTGGATTTAACTCTATTTTTCATTTCGTCTAATCCTTTGCTGCTTTGGTGTCAGGTCTTCTCGCAGCTCTTACCGAAGACAATACGATACCTGGTACCACAAGGAGAAAAAGAGGCAGATGGAGGAGCGACGCGTCATCTACGTCGGTCGATTGGACGAGAACACGACAAAAGCGGATCTCAGACGACGATTCGAAATTTTCGGACCAGTACTCGATATTAGTGTACATTTTCGGGAGCACGGGTAAGAATTTTTCACTCGTTGAAGCTCGAAGTAACTAATGTTCGAGACAGATCTGGAAAAAGTACAAACTTTCATTTCCTTTTCAGTGACAACTACGGATTCGTCACTTTCGCTTACAAAAACGACGCTTACGAGGCAGTCGAGCATGGCAACGACAATCCATCCTTGCCTCGATACGATCTGTCCTTCGGAGGACGCAGAGCTTTTTGCAAAGTTAAATACGCCGATTTGGGTATGGATCGACAATCAGTGAATTTTTTTATTCAAACTGTAAGATCCAAGATTAGCATAAAGTTTAAAAATTAAATATTGTGCACTTGCAGATGGCATGGCTGGAAATTCATTGAACAATTCTCTAGGATCCTCTAGGAGTTTGATAAAAGCCGATGGGGAGAACACTTTCGACATTTTGCTCAAGGAAGTCAAAGCTAAATTACGCAAACGAAAGGTTTGACATACGTATTGCTTATTAGTTGTAAATGTTATTTAAACGCAATTAGCAGACTCATTGATCGTTCATGAGATTTAGTGTGTAGCCATCTCGTCACGAGCGCGATGGACGAACGATAAGAGGGAAAAGAGCGATAAGATACCGTGAACAATGATCATTTGAAATTCTCAACACACTTTCATCTATTTTTCGTTTGCAAAATTGAAATTTAACGAAATACATTTTTTTTTGATTAAAAAAAAGATCATTCGAATTTCTTGAAATATATAGCAAAATAGAAACTTGAAATGATTTCTCATTAAAAGTACATTGCATTTGAGAAAAAATGTTTTCCGTTGCGTTCCAACGATGCAAATTTCATCCGAATTCTCGAGACACTGCTAAGTTTTTAATTTTAAATCAACGGTAAATCCATATCGTCGCTGAAACTTTCTTGATACCGTTCACGAAAGTTTATTAGTTATGCAAATAACTAATTTTTAATCGAAAGTTGATAAAAAGGATAGTCGAAATGTTGAGAGCGAACAAGCCTCGGATACCAGCAGCTAATATTCGATGTATAGTCTATTATAAGTCGTACAGACATGAGATAATAAAAAATAAGAAATCTGCAATTCTCAAATTTCTATTATGACTTCCACCATTTTAATAATTCCATCATCGTGTTAATGATTAAAATATGACAAAAATTTTGAATGAAAACCATTTTTCCACTATTTTTTTTTCAATTTAAACAACCTGTATTTGCAGATATGACTATGAAACTTGTATTTCTGCTACCACACTTTATAATTTTACGTAAAACGAAAACAGGGAACTACGAATAAATAATTTGTAGGATTAAAAACTCTGAATACTCATTTAGCCAGTCCTCTTTGACTTTTTATTTTGCAAACTCAAATTTTTCACCATTTTTTTTTTCGTAATAATGAATAATTGATCGTAACAGCGGATCTTGATAATACCATGATTAGCGTAAATAAAAATTTTACATTCGTTATCTAATGAAAATATTTCAACACAGCATACCACCACAATCAAAAAATTCATCAATTTCTATCCATCCAAATACTGTCGAACGTTGCTCACTAAGCTTCAACTTTCCATTATTAATTTATAAAGCCTGCCGGCGTAATTTGTTAAATTAAAAATTGAAAAGAGCGGATCAAAGAATTTCTCATGCTTGGACGAATGAAAAAAAAAAAGTATTTGATCATACTTTCGACGAGTTTGGTCACCAATCAAGTTATCCCAAAGTCGCCGATTATAAATGAATAAGATAAAAGTCAAGATATAGCAAACCGAAAAGCAATTCCAGATAGCAAAAATCATTTAAATTCAATTAAATTTGAATTTAGAGGAAAAAAGTTAAGAGTGTAGAAAAGAATCGAGAATGATTTTGCGAAAAAAATATAAACGCCGTTAGTACAAGTACACTAAAAAAAAAGTAATGCAAATCATTCATTCTTTGATTTACAAATGATTTTGTTATTTCGAATATAACGAGATACGAGAGTGGTCGAAAGCAGCGTTAAGAGCTGTATTTAAAATATAAAACAATAAAAAGTAATTCCGACTGTGTTCCACGTTTGTTTTATCGTAAACTAAGAATAATTTATCTCGTGAATAATAAATTATAATAATTTCAGGACGAATTACTAACATAAAATAAATTTTCAGTGATACACTTTTCGTATGGAATGTTACGTAAAAACTATGGAAAGTGTGTAACTAAGCATACATTTTTGGAAAAAAAAGGGTTGAGAAAATCGAAGCATGTGCGTCGAATATTAACGAAAAAAAAAACACATTTTTTATGTATATTATGTTATCGACATGTGATAAACAAAATACGTTTTTAATTTTTGTTGTATTATGCCTATGAATAAAATGTATAATAAATAACAATTGTAAGGTGTAACAGAAGTTTTCTCATTTGACCTTTAGAATTTAAAGGCTGTTTTTTCGACGTACTAACAACTTTTACAATAATAATCAATCATCGATTTTCCTGACTCGTAAGCAAGATTGTGATGAATAATAATACACGCGAGTAGAATAATTTTAATAAGTAAAAAGAGGGGAAAAGTTTAATGTTATCTTTAGGATTTTTGGACAGTGATCAACACGGTTCTTAAAAGATTTTTCTTCGAGATCTAAATCTAACAGAAAATTGAGAAACGCGAGGCTGATACAGTGTGTATTTTCGTAATCGTAATCGAGTGATCGATACGTGTATGAAAAATGAAAATTTGCATCGTTTGAACTGACTTCTCACTTCTTTCGAGAAATTAGATTCCGAACTTCGGGACATCCCGAGGACTCAAAATTACATTTTCTTCGACTATATGTTTTATTGTTGAACTAAAAAGTGAGAAAAAATTTTTTTTCGTTGGAACTCGATTCTGCAAACTTTACGAGATTATTAAGAATCCATGCACCTTCCATTGGTTGTAACGTGATGAAAAAAAAAGCGAACAATCGAGACGAATGATCAGTTGCTCATTTCTTGATATTAAACGCGTCGCTGCCTTAAATTTTGTTTACTTGACTCAATAACCGATAAATTTTCTTCGAGTGTAAATACATGCGTATCTTGTACACCTATTTATTTACATAAATCACGTTTAATACGCATCAATCGGCCGTCTTGCTTTCGCGCGCAGTTCCGTGAATCTTTTGCACGAGGGCGTGTCTATACTTTTGGCTCTTTGGATAGACTCCGGGTCATTAAACGTTTTTGCTTTCCACACCATCGCCTCGCCTGCAAAGTTTTTTGTTTATCGTCAAATGAAAATAATCTAATGAGTGTTGACAAATGTATGAATAATGCAAGTGATGTGTCGAACTCACGATATTTTTTCTCCCTGGAACAAGCGAGAGCGATCGTATTCATATATTCCTCCTCGACTGACATCTCTAGCCTTTTCAAGTTGTCTTGATATTCAGTATGGAAATTTTCCTTCACGTAATACGAAATGTTAAGCTCTCGTGTTGTTCTATGAACATTGTATTTTCTGCAAGAAAAAAAGTACATTTTTCATTAGCGAGCGAGCAAACAATAGAGTTATGTTTTTCTTTCTTTCCAGAAAAAATACTAACGCATTAGAGTATAAACTGTATACAGGATCAGATATGAAAAAACCACTCATCATCGTTAAGACTATCAGTAAAAGAACAGGCAGCATTTGGAGAAAGGCCGTGTGTCCGTTTGCCTGTTGAGGGAGAAATAAAATTGTGAAAATAAGATAAGACGAGATTATTTTGACGATTATAAAGACATTAAAAAATAACGTCTCACCTGTGGATGAGTCTGGTAAGCTTGAGGCTCATTTTGTCGCATCCATCGACCGCCACGACGCATGTAAACTTCCTGTTGAGGAAAACCTCCACCGAAAAACATGTTGAATAATTCTTCAGCCGTGATGTCCACTAATAAACAAAATAATAAAGTAAATAATTACTTAATCAAATTACAAACTTTTCGATTGACTTGAATTTTAGTCATTTTTTAAATGGAGAACGTTGAAGTTTTTTTTTCTATAAAGATTTGGATAGAAAGAGTGTTGAAAATCGTTTTTCACTTACTCTCAAAACCTCGTGTGTAATTGTAATGTGCATGAGTCTGTCGAGAATAAGCAGTTTGCATACGTTCCTCCTCAGAGCCATACATGTCATATTGCTTGCGTTTCTCAACATCTGTGAGGATGGCCACTGCATTTCCAATAGCTGTGAAAAATAAAAACATAATATGAAAAATCGTATTATATCTATACATAAAAAATGTTATATTCAAAAAAATAACACTGCTTGTAATTGGTTCCACCTGATACATTATTTTATTCTTTTTTTCAGTACCTTTAAATGCTTCCGCTGCACCAGGTGCTTTATTTTTATCAGGATGGAGCTGTAATGCTAGTTTTTTGTAGGCTTTCTTTATGTCGCTGTCTGTAGCGTCTTTTCCCACACCCAGAATTTCATAATAATCCTTGCATTTCTTTATTCTGGAAAAAATAAAATTTACAAATATTTAATAATAATCGCAAAGTTATGCTTGTGTCCAAAATTGAATTTTCATTTTCCACGCAATGTTCATTGAAAAATAATTACTGACCTTTTGACGGATTCTATTTGTTCCTTGGAATAATCAGTCGTCGCTTGGCCATTGAGACGCTCTTTAGAAGATGCTCGCCGTTTTCTGATTTCAGGTTCGGGCGATGCCCTCTTGGTTGGTTTAGACTGTGTCAATATTCGAGCTAGTATCTCTGCAAGAATTTTTAAAATAATTTAAATTTTATATCAATAACGTTACAGCACTACATAATACATATTTAATATTTTTTAAATATTTTTTAAAATCAAAATTAAACGTGATAAGAAGCTTTATAAAAAAAAAAATCATAAAGTAAACACAAACGATGATCCTTTTTTTATTATTTTCAAATCACATCTTGTAATTTATTTGAATTTCGGGACAAGAATAAAAAAAAAACTCCAAAAGACGAGTAATTATTGATTTACGCAGTTTAAACGGTAAACAAAGAAAAATGATTGATTCGAAAGAAAACTCACCCTCGGAACGTTTGCTGGGATAGAGTTTGAGAGCTTTCCGTACGAACTTTTCGGCCTCGTCGAACTTTTTTTCCCGGACAAAGCGCTCGGCAAGCTCGATGCACCGATCAGCCTCGTCCTTGTTGCTGTCCATTTTTGTGGACAGTTGTTCGAGAATCCGATCGCGAGACTGGCGAGAGCGGGCGAAATAACGAACGAGAAAAACGAGAAAACGACGAGCGAGAACGAAGAGAGCTCGATAATGTCCCGCAAACTCGTGGGGGGACTAAAAATTTTCACCGCTCGCGTATATAGTGACGGAGCACAATTGTAAATAAATCCCGTACACTCACGAGTCTCGTTTACCGCGGTGCCACAGTCGTACGTTGTGAATATATCATGATAATTCGATAAAACGCGTTACGTCATCTCGACGACTAACCCTTTTTTTTTATGCTTCGCCGAGGTAAAGTACGACCAGTGGGCTAGATTCTCGAATACGCGGAGCACAGGGTGAAATTACACGTAATCTTGTGACAGTGATCGACGAAGAGGGGGTGCTTCTTTTTTCCCCTGCTTCGCCCCCGACGATCGAGCAGAAGCGGAGAACCGTTTATTTTTTTACATTTGGCAACGCATGGACCTACCAGCAACTTCATTCGCTTGTGAGTCGAATTATCATAATTTCGTAATTGGATTTCATTTCATTGAATTTTTTCTTATTCTATTTTATTTATCGTGTAATCAAGTTTATTCCGATCTTACACTCTCGTGGTGTGTAAAAAACGAGAATTCTTTAAAGAATTTTATTATTATCAATCGATAGAGCGTGACCGATTGTTGGTTTCGATTACGAGTTATTTTACTTGTTATTTTACCGTCTAAAATGACTGGGAATCGTAATTTATGCTCAAATTCGTATCTATTATGGCGATTCATTCGTGGACAAGTGTGAGAATAAACGTTGCAAGCGGCTTCTTTTACTACGATAATAAATAAGATATTGCTCCTCTTCCATATATATTTTGCATGGAAATAATATATTGTCTTCGATAATAAATGAACTAAACTGATGTTGCAAGCGGCGATGTGCAGGGCTGATATTTTGTTAGTTTGAATGGAAATGGGAGGGGAAGAGCGAAAAATTGATCGAGAAGAAAATAGCGAAAGCGTGATATGATACATCCTCCGTGAGTAAAAAATGTTCATCTCTCGTTTCTCACGATGTCCTCCAGCGAAAAATAGCGACTTTCCGAATGCTTCTCTTTTTCCTTATTCTCGGCCATTGGTAGATGCCATTTTGAGTGTACGCGACACACACACACACACATTGCTTTCTTTAAAAATTATGTCTCCCTTTTTTGTTTCCTCTGCTCCAACAATGAACGTAATGCTCTCTCGCCTAATCGTCGAATCCGTACGTTGAGCACAGATGAAGATGAACAGAGAAATGTTCGAGGGTAAGGACTATCCTACCCAATGGGCCCTTAATCCGTCAACTTATCAAAATATAAGCAACGATCAAGGTAATTTATTTTTAATGTTTTTCAATAAATCAACAAATCCACTTAAATTCAGTGCATTCAGAATTCATTTTCTTTTTCTTTACTGTTGGAGAAAACGAAAGTGTTTCAACATTTTACAAGTTATCATTTTTTTTTCTTCATTATCTTTTTTCAGTCGACTGGGCTGCGCTTGCACAACAATGGATTAAGATGAAGGAGACGGTTGTTCCACCAGCCCCGCCGCCGCCTTCGCTCAGTGGTAGCGATATGCAGAGCGACGGAGGTGGAGAAGCTCCCATGGACGTTGACTCCAAGGACGACGACGTACCTCCGGCACCTCCTGCACCGAATATCAGCGGCTCAGGTTGACAAATTAACATTTTCCATTCAATTTTAATCATGCGCTTAAGGAGGTTGGCTACAAATGGCGAAAATAAATGACGTTTTACATGTTAAAAGTATAGGGAAAGGAAATTTGTTAAGAATATGATAAAAATTAGATAGAATGTTCTTTGTCACTGAAGAAATTTATATAAATTCAGAAAAAAATATTATCTACATTATTTTCGTCTTTATACATGGAATGTATATCTATATTGTCTAAAAATGGCTATTTCATGGTTCAATTGTTCAAAAAATACATAGATGAAAATTCTAAAAAGAATTGTATTCACGTATTTCATATGGAAGAATATTCTCTCCAAATTTGAATGATATTTATCATTTTATCAAGTTTGTCATAATAAATTATTAGCTGGTCATAACAATTAAGAGTTTAAGCACATTTTTTTTATTTTGACGTTTAAAATTAAATTTTGAGCAATATACAGTAAGGGGCGTTAATATCGGGACATTGATGATTTTTAGGATATTTTTCGACCAAATTGTCCAATTTTTTAATTTCAAAAAACTACATTCGAATAAATTTAATTAGCTCTCAAATGAATTTCGATTCATTCCGATCGGATAATAATTGTTCCCGTGGCAAAGATTTTTGCATATCAATGCACATCTGGACAAATTGACATTACAAAATTGGGGATGTATGATAATAGAACGAATTTTTCAATCATTACCTATCAAAAGAGTATCACAAAAGAGTCATTTCTAAATATCACTGACTGACCTCGATTCGACAAATTCATCCCATTATCACGACGTCCCCAATTTAATAACGTTACTTGTCCTGACTTTCATTGATATGCAAAAATCTTTGTCACGGTAACAATTATTATCCGATCAGAATGAATCTAGATTCATTCGAAAGCTAATTAAATTTATTCGAATGTACTTCTTTGAAGTTTAAAAATCGGACAATTTGGCCAAAAAATATCTAAAAAACCAAGTGTCCCGATATCAATGCCCCTTACTGTATGCATTTTTAAAACATTTATTAATAGATAAAATAATTATTTCAATTCGATGGCTATTGATCGACAGATGCCTGGAATCAGTGGAGTCAGTGGGGACAATGGAATACGTCGGGACCCGGAGGAGGTTCCTGGGAATGGAGCGGTGTACCGCCTCCAGGAGTGACCATGGGACCGGATGGAAAACCAACGGGTTTGCCGTCCGTCCCGGTGGTACCACCAGCTCCGACCATTTCCAACACTCCAGGATTCAACGTGCCTCCTCCAGCACCCTCGCCCTACTCCTACAATTCCGTTTCGAGCTCACAATCGTACAATCAAGTCTCAGGCTACTGGAGCGGTGATCAGCCAAATTTGTCGCCGTCCCAGCCTCCTCCCTTCATGAAAGGCATGTCTCGACACTCCAATCGAATGTCTCACGTTCGTGGAATCGATTCGACCATAAGAAATCGAGACGAGAGGGAGAAAACTCCCGAGGAAGACTCGTGCACCGTTATCGGTAAGTAAAACTTTTATTTCTATCAATATTCATTTAACACTATCGATCAACTTTTATCCACATTCGACTGCTCCAAAAAAAGCAAGTTTTCGCTCTAAAAAGTATGTAATAGAAACATGGCTGGATTTTAATATCGCTTGTTTTGTTTTCTTTTTTTTAGACGCAGCGAAACGTCGACAACTGCCAGCTTGGATACGCGAGGGCCTTGAAAAAATGGAGCGGGAGAAGCACAAGGCTGTGGAACGAGAGCGTCAGGAGATGCTGAGGAAACACGAGCTGGAGGCGCGAAAACAGGCGGAAGACGAAGCGAGAGCGGTTCTCAATCCTAGCAAGAGCAAATTCGTAAATTTTTCAGCATCATTCAATATATTTCAAACTCACGTTGTTTGAAGAAACAGCAGTCCATTTTATTGTATGAAAATCAATATTAAACTATCTTTATGAACAAGGATTCCGATTCGGAGAAGGAAACCGAGGTGGAGGCAGAGCCGGTCAATCACGGAACCGAGGAGAACGAGAAGACCTTCGAGGCGAGCCCGGAGATCGTCGTGAGGGCGAGAAAGTCCCGTTTCCGGGACGCCGACTCACCGGAGTCACGATCGCTCGATACGGACGGTAGAAACGCCTCGACGTCCCCGACGCCAGCCGCGAGCATTCCGATAAAGCGCTCGCGGGAGGAAATTCTGCAGGACGTCGTAAGTATTTATCCACAATAACTTTCAATAAAATACAATCGAGAAATAAATAAAAATGCCGAATAATACGAAATGAAACGCAGATGCTGAAGGTTCGGAGGTCCCTGACGGAAATTCTGTTGGAGGTGACAAATGAAGAGATTGGTTCGGTGTGCAGAGAGGTTTGGAGCCGCGCACGCGCCAAAGGTACCGCAGATAAACATCCGATACAACTTAAAGATCGAATATTCCCGATACCGTACTTTCTCACGAGATGTTGTGCACGGTATGACGTGTGCGACGAGAACGAAGTAGTGGTGGTGTCGCGCTGACATCGGTCCATTGATCGCGCTTTCCCCGCTTCCATTGTACATAGGATCCACTTATGAACAAAAAATATATATGAAGCCACACACACGAACACAGACAGAAATATATATATATGTATATATATTATTATATATGTATATATATATATATATTTGTTTTACGTCCATTAAACGAGAGGTGTTTGTCAATTGAGCTTAATGATTTGTGATTTTTTTCAGAACATGCCCCGCTTGTAACACTCGCGTGCGATAATAACTCTTCTTTTTTTTTCATTCGTATCTCACAAGTGCTCTCTAACTTGGATCTATAGTTCTAAAAAATATTTCTTTGAGACACGAGTGTCAAGAATAATTCATTTCGAGCAAGAATAACTCAGTATTTTATTCGTTCGACGATATATATTTTTTTTTTTCATACTTCGAAGTTTAGCGATTTACGCAAAGAATTTCTCGCGGTGATTTACGTTCTCCGATCAGTCGCTGTTTTTTCTTCGAGTACAAAGTTTTATATTTACAAAGCTTCTTGTGTATGCGTGGGAGAGAGTGAAAATCGACGAATGAATGACAGAGAGAAAGAGAGAGAAAGAGCGAGTGAGAGAGAAATAATAATTGGGGAAGATGTCGATGACGATAGAAACAGGGACGAAAGCCGTTCAGGAGGATATTGTCCGGGATTGTCAGCCGCGTGCTGAGATCTCCGAATGAGAGCGGGGAAATATTGATGGGGATTGAAATGATGATGGGCAAGCGAGAGAAACGTATACCTGAATTTTCGTCGAACAGCTTCGTGACTAAATGCGTGTGTATTGTAAAGCCCCTGCAGGAGACACCCCCATCGCAACGCTCACCAACACGGCCCCTCTTGCACAGATCACTCGGAAGCTCGGTAAGTCGCCCAGTGCATTTTTTTATTGAGCTGAAAAAAGAACAAAAAATACAAAAAAGTATTTAAAAAAAAGAAAATACAAAAAGATGAAAAAGAAAATATCTGCGTGATCGAAGGGAATCGGTCGCTCGCTCGAAAAGTCAGCAACTTTCAAAATTACGCGTCCTTTACGATCAACCACGTGGGTAATCGGCAAAAACGTACTTACGACTGCTGACAAACGAGCAAATAGAAAAAAAAGAGATTATACTTGCAAAACAAAAAAAAATTAAGTTTCGTATAACCTGGTTGATCCCTTGGTACGGTTGAAATGATTTTGAGACGGCTGGATTTCTCGTCGGTGTTGAAGTTTGGAGATAATTCTCGTTTCGGATGTTGTAGGTCTGGGCATCTACGGCGACAGCAACAGCGAGTCCGAGGACGAGACTGAAGAGATTGAGGAACCTCAGGACGACGACAGCGACGAAGAATTGAAGGTTTGATTTAAAAAATTTTATATCTCATTGAAACCATTTTATAAAGATATTTTTGTGATAGTGACATTTACAAAAATTAACGAACAAAAAGTTTTTAAACTCATCGTTGCAGGTCTATTAAAAGAATCATTTAATAAATGTTACCTTTTATTAAAATTGTAGGAAACGCTCAAAAGACGACAGCAAGCATTCAAAAAGACCGAGGAAGAGATCGAGGCTCGTTTGGCGCAGGAAGAGGAGAGCGAGTTCGAGGACAGTCAGCAGCGAAATCAGCAACAACAGCAATACAGTAATAAGCAACAATACGAAAACCATATCGGTAATGATAGCTGCCGATTAACAGGTATGTTTCCATAAATCTAAAGCTTAACGAAAAAAAAGTCAATGAAAAGAAAAAAAAAGAGTTAGATTGCGAGGGATTATCAAAAGCGATTAATCTGTCGTTAAATTATGGTGGATAACATTGTGACGTCGTACGTTTAGTTGATGAGAAAGAAACGATAAATAATGAAAGGGAAGAAGAATCGTCGGAAAGTCGTTCGAGTACCGTCTGCGGATCCCAGATCGCATCGAGGCGCGAGCAACGAACGAGCCGGGAGGAGAACAAGAGAGAAGGCGCTCGGAGGAGCTTGGAGTCCGAAGCTTCCGAGACGTTCGAGCGAGACACGAGCAGCGACGAAGAGAATAAGAAGAGACGCAAAGACGAGGACGACGATGACGATGACGATGAAGATGAGGATGAGGATTCCTCATCGTCTACGTCGTCGAGCGGCGGGAGGAACGAGAAGGAGAGCCACGATCGACGAAAAGGCTCTCACAGGCGGAGCACGTCTCGAAGCAAAAAATCACGGTCTCGATCGTCCGGGCGCGATAGAAAGTCGCGCTCGCGATCACCTCGGAGGAAGAGAAACCGTTCGAGGTCCTCGAGCGGATACAGGTCACCGAAGAAGCGCGGAACCGACGGCAGGTCGCGAGACCGAAAAAAGAGACGATCGAGATCGCGAAGTCGACGTAGATCGAAGTCCGGCTCTTCGTTAGGAAGAAAATATTCTCGTTCCCGGTCAAGGGGGAAACGCGCGAGGTCGTCGCGCTCGCGATCCCGGGAGCGCAAGCGCAGCCGCTCCCGCTCCGCTGGAAGACGGAGCAGCTCCTCGCGAACGAGGGATCGGAGAAAACGTAGCGGATCGAGAGAACGGCGAAGGTCTCGATCGCGATCCAGGGGACGGAGAAGGTCCAGGTCTCACGGTACGAGAAACTCGGGCTCGACCAAGAGCGGTCAGAGACGAGGGAGATCGCGGGACGGTAACAGCAGGAGAAGCTCACGCTCGAAATCGAGACACTCGAGCCGTCATCGTGGTGATGGTAAGAAGTCATCGTCCTCGCATCGATACAGGGACTGACCGTCATTTATACAAAGGTTGTATCATTGTTTTTCTTTTTTATTCCATTTTTTTTTTCATACATTTTATAAAATATACATTTTTTTTCTTCACATTCGGCAATATTTTATCTTTTTGTACGACCGATGTTTTTATACTAATCGTACTGCATACGAGACGAGCATTCGCGAGTGCATGCAATCAACACCTCACTCGTCACATCATGAATATTCAAGTCGAAACTAGCCACGCATTCTCCTTACCGAAACGATATCGTTTCGAACCGAATATTGTTTCGGAGTGCCTCTTTTGTCCTCTTAAAAAAGATATCTTATTAAATTTCTCTATTTTTGCAACGAAAAAGAAATGTTTGGAAAACATTTGTCTCAATTTCAAGAGTCACTTCTGTAATATATAAACGTAGAAGAAAAATATTTCGAAGGCATTTTTTTAATAAAGAAAATCGTGTTTAGTTTGCAAACATGATTTTTCGCTTGCAAAAATCTGAAGTTTCTTAAATAAATTTGACCGCGTTATGGGGACAATGCGAACGAGGCCTAGGAATGTTATTTTGTTTCAGCAGCGACTCTTCTTCTCTCGTTCGGCACAACAAGCAGTCAGAAAGACTGATCAGAAGCGTCGTTTCGAAGAGCCGGAACGGCGACGACAGCATCATCGGCTTCTACCACTTCTTCTAATCCTCCCTCAAAAATCACTAGTTATTTCTCCTAACCGAGGATTCAAGTACAAATTTTACAGTACGAATAGTCTCGTTCTTTATTTGTTTTCTCAAATAAAACTAAACGCGATTGAATTTTGTCTTAAAAGTACATTTTTTATTGGGAAAATATGATTATGATTTTTAGTAGAATTGTCTCGAACAATTCGCTTCATTGAAATAAATTTCCCAACTTTTACGTCGTCTTGAATCCTCGAATATTTCTCACGTTCCCTCCGAGTCTCAGCAATAAGATAGCAAATGTTTTTAAAATTGAAAAAAAGAAACAGTAAAATCGATACATTCGAATAACAATCATACACACCAATTACGTTTAATTTGTATATATAGTAATATAAACGTTATTATATCATATAATGAGAATGTTGAATTTTTACTTAACTACACTTATCCTTCGTACTCCATTTCAAACCGCGATTTTTTTTTCTTATCGTTGAAATTTGCATCGCTGAAATTTAATGATAAAAAGTTGTTCGTCTTACCAAAAGGTATACAATTTTATGTACAAACGATAGTTCGAATCATCAAAATGTAGCAAAATTGGAATAGAGAATAATCTTTGAAATATGAAAATGTTTCTTCACTTTTTGTAACCAAATGTAATTAATTTTTCGATTGTGTTCCAACCATGCATATTTCAACACGAAATATTTTTTGATGTAGGATTAATAAATAAAAGTGGCTATGTATTTTGATCGAAAAAACTTTCCTTTTTTATTGATCGTATTAGTTGCTCGCACACGAGACACTGACCGACATCATGCTCATCGTCCGTTTTTTTATTACCCGTTCAAACTTGAGAGACAAAAATCGCGTCTTATAAAATATTTCACACTCAATGTACACGGTAAATTTAACAGTATCGTCGCTTCTATTTTCTTCAATTTATTCCTCCATTCATACATATTAAAACCCATTTTTACGGAGTGTTCGATTATCAAGTATGTACCCTTTTGATCATATCATCATTTTGGTATCGTCTTTCGTGGAATTACTATTGAAATAGGAAGTTTCGTTTGTATTGAAAAATAATAACCATAGCTCTCTTCATCAACTTTTATACGTATAAAGACAATTCGACTCTCGACGTTGAAAATTTTATGAAAATGCTGACAACTCGAATGACTGATAGTCTCGTTAATTACAGAGAGCCAAATTCGTTTCACTTGCTCAGCGCTGTTGAAACATCATGCGCGTTTGTTCGAACGTGTTTTAAAAAATCGACTAAATATACAATAACGAAACATGACTTGCGAAACACGTCCAATAGCGATTTAACCGAGATCTCATGGAAATCTTCGTTGATCGCCCATTCGAAATCAATCGCCGAGTTTACAGGAAACCAAAAAATATTCGGAATCGCGTCACTTGCCGTATCTCTGCTGGCAACGACCGTATGTTTGTAGAAGTGACGTAAAATCATTTATTGTTACGTTACGATGGCTATTTAGATTTCTAGAATAGAAAATCAAAGGAAAATCGAATCAGGTGCATATTAATTTTTAAATAAATTTTTTTCATCAAGTAAGATAAACGTTCCAATAGTTGGACACATTGAACATGTCCCAATAGATGGACAATTTTTGCCATTTTATTTTTAATATTTGAATTATTTTTTTCTCAATAAAATCGTATGAATTATTTTTCCTGTACGAGAAAGTGTATTTTTCATAACGTTAATCTATTTACTAGAAATATTGTTTAAAATTAACACACAAAATGAGTTTTGGATCGCTAAAATATCAGATAATAGTTTAGATATGAATTTGAAATAGATTTTTTGTTTGAATATATAAAAAAAAAAAAGATAAAGTGAGAAAACCCTTGGCTGTCCAATTATTGGGACGTTTACCTTAATATTGCTTCAAATTTAGTCAGACTTACAAAAATTCTGTTGTTCTCGTGTGCCAGGGTAAGAGTCCATAAGTGGAAAATGCAGTGCCGCAAATTATTGCGAGATCAGGATCCGGAGTGTTTTCTAATCGAAGCTTTGTATCTAGCAGCTCCATATTTATTTCATCTAATTTCAAAAGCCCGTGTGACACGGCTCTCGATAAGTTTTGCGTTAAAGTAACTATCTCCTCTTTTCCATCCTTGTTTGAGAAAACGTGGACCTTGGTTGATCGCTTGAATCCTTTAAAAATAAGAAATTCCATTTATTATCTCATCATTTTAGATTTTCCCGCAACCAAAGTTTTTATTCAAAGTTTTATACCATTGCGACCGTTCTCGCCAAGTTTTCCTGCAGATCCTCTGGATTCCCAATCAACGAGACTAGCAAGCTTTGGATGTCTTTTTTCATACTCGGATTTCAATAAGCATTGATTTTGTTTCAAGAATCCTGCAATGAGAAAAATATTACGATATTATCTCAGAAAAATAATCTCACAGATAACTTCGTTGAGATGATTTTTCGTAAAAACAATTTTTACCATCGTGATCGTAAAAACTGACGTGAGGAATCCCGACAGCGACGCACCAGCCGAGAATTCTCGTGAGATGGAAAAACGAAACGCGTTGCTCATTGCCGAGTACAATGCACAAATGGACGGGCAGTTTGTTGATTTTCTCGACACCGCGTTTTAATTCGATTACCTCCAAACCAGCACGACATTCTTCCCGCTCGGACGAATTTCTGAAGCGCACGTTCCAGTAAATTTCCAGAAAAAAGTTTCTAACATTGTCGACGCGGGCCTTGAACTTTTCAAAAACGGTGTAACCGCAGTGCACGATTGCCAAGATCACGCGGAATATCGTCAACAACATTTTTCTGCCGGTGTGACGCGATCACAACACTACCAGGCAGCATAATCAAGTCTTGACTTCTTTGTTTCGTGCTTTTTGTCGACGAATTTATGTTCGATTAAAACAAAAATCACTGTCGTCAAAATCACGAGTCTTTGTCGTCTTCGTAATTTTACATTCAATTTTTCAAATGAAACAAAAACTGCGATAGGGTGTTGTCACGATTCGATCACGAGGATAACCTTGCGCGTTCCTTACATTGTCTTAAAAAAAAACTTGGATGCTTTTCTACCACGACACCTCGAAAATCATAATTTTCCGGCACACATTTATTGTTGAGCGGCGCGCACAGTTTTATAAAAAAATTTTTAACACTGTTTTCATAGCTTTTGCTAGGATGATGCAAGAACAAGTGGTAAATAGAGGGAAGAGGCTTTTTCTGACCGTACCGGCGTCAGAACGCGTGTTTTTTTCCTCTCGAGTAAACGCACTTACTCGAATATGCAGCTATTGAGCAAACTAATGAAAACTCATCGGGATTGCGACGTCGTTCGGTATCGACGAATCTCCGAGAGCCACGACGACCGACCTCCACTCGCTGTTATCAAGTACTGCTGTGATAGAGATAGAAAATCAGCTGTTTCAGCCGTAAGCTAAAAAAACGATTATGAAATGCCCCGCTAATGTCCAAATTTCAGTAGTTCCAAAAAACACCGCTGATAAATAAATTATTTCGAAAATTCCCGCTAGGTAATTGCAGAAGCGATTTTTACGCATAAAATATCTCAAAATCAGACTTTAAAAGAAATATATAGGGTTTTATTTTAGCTTATCACATTATCACTTTTATCAAAATCATGTTTTTATATATATTTTTCGAGTCACAAAACACACACCGTGTCTAACCAACAGTCGTCATTTAGACATTCGTCTTCATCGATGTGTAAGTGAATTGTGTCAGAGGGCGCTCGATGCTTTTTCCTTCACACATGCACCTGATGTGTGAAAAAGGCGCGCATTCTTCCCTTACGTTATTGTTGCGATGTGATTTTTCGTCACAATTTTTCCGTTTATTATTTTATATCATTTTCATTAGAAATGTAAATAGTTTTTAGATTTTTTTTTAAGTACAGACAACAAATAATTATCTGTGATCTTTCAACGAGACGAAGTCGAAACGTATATTAAAAATGTCTGTAAATACGGGAAAGTATCGTGCTGACAAGACAGAAACAAAAAAACGTTTTTTTAATAATGACGATATTCCAAGGTAAGTAAAAAATGAAATTTTTCTGTTTTCGTACGTTTTTTATATTCTCGCGTCATAATTTTCTTATTTATTCAAAAAAGGGAAAACACAGTGGAAGGGAGACTGAACCAGGCAAATGAAAACATCAAAATTGATAGTCTGTATGGCTTTCACAGAACAACTGATGTGAAAGAACGCACTGGATATCTTATTAACATGCAACCTGTGAGTTTTTTTAAAAAAATGAGAAAATATCACTTTTTTTCATACAAAATTTTCAAATTTTTAGACCGAAATCATGGAAGAGGACAAACGTCTGGTCAGCGGAGTTGATTATTATTTTCTGGAAGAAGATTGCTCTCGATTCAAAGTTTCAATGCCGTTCTACCCCTATTTGTACATCTTATGCCGCAAAAAGACGGAACAGGAAGTATCTACATTTCTGTTGAAAAAATATGCCGGCGTGATCACAAAAGTGGAAATTGTGGCCAAGGAGGACCTTGACATGGTGAGACTTTGGATAATTTTAATTAAAAATTTTTATACTCTCAAGTGTAGTTATTTACAAGCTAATTATCCAAAGTTCATTGTTTCAATCATAAAATTTAATATTTTGTATTACAGCCTAATCATCTAATTGGCCTTAAACAAAAATATCTCAAACTCAGTTTCACAAACTTGGTAGACTTGGGAAAGGTGAAGAGAGATCTCAACAGAGCTGTAAAAACCAGCAAGGAACGTGAGAAGCTCAACACTCATTATACGAACCTTTTGTCAGACATGTTAAATCCTAATAAGAAGGAGGAGGTCAAAAAAGTTGGTGGGCAGATGGAAAATATACTGGATATAAGGTGCATACTTGATCTATTATTTTTTATCCATGCCAAGAAGCAATTCATTCCAATTATTGTGTAAAACTGTAAAATGTATCTCTTTCCAGAGAGCACGATCTTCCTCATCACGTGAGAGTTTCGATAGACTGTGGAATTTTTGTGGGACTCTGGTATACAGTGAAAACCCGCGGTATCGAAGCACCCATAATTACGAGACGAGAGGACCTTTTGGAACCTATAGAGCCGATCGTTTTGGCGTACGATATCGAAACTACGAAATTGCCCCTGAAATTTCCCGATTCTGCGTCCGATCAAGTTATGATGATATCTTACATGATAGACGGCCAGGTAAATCTTTTCCGTTTTCTAAACAACTGAATTAATTAATTTTTGTAAATTTTTATTTTATAGTCAATCACATATAATTTTAATTCTAGGGATATTTGATAACGAATCGGGAAATTATATCCTCAGACATCGAAGATTTCGAGTACACTCCTCGTCCTGAATTCGAGGGTCTCTTTACTGTATTTAACGAAGCAAACGAGAAAGCTACACTTATGAGATTTTTCGATCACATCAAAGAAGTTAGACCTCATATATTCGTCTCATATCACGGTGACGTCTTCGATTGGCCTTTCGTCGAGGCACGAGCTCTGGCAAACAACATAAATATGAAAGAGAAAATCGGATTTGCTAAAACGAAAGACGATTTTTACGGAAGTCGAGCTGCCATACACATGGATTGCTTGCAGTAAGTTTATCATTGTCATTACAAGAATAAACTCGTTGTCAGTTCTCTTGATTAATATTATAAATTTATTGAAAAATTTGTGAAATAATGAAAAATGGGTTGTTATAATTTTTCAGTTGGGTAAAACGTGACTCGTACCTCCCAGTTGGATCCCAGGGCTTGAAGGCTGTGGCAAAAGCTAAACTCAGATACGATCCTGTGGAATTGGACGCCGAAGACATGTGCAGATTAGCCGCCGAAGATCCGGAGACTCTCGCGAATTACTCCGTCTCGGACGCGGTAGCGACTTACTACCTGTACCAAAAGTACGTTCAACCGTTCATATTCGCTCTGTGCACGATTATTCCCATGAATCCGGACGAAGTGTTGAGGAAGGGTTCGGGAACTCTGTGCGAGTCTTTGCTGATGGTTGAAGCGTTCAGAGCGAACATAATATTTCCGAACAAGCAAACGGCGCAGCTCAACAAGTTGACGAACGACGGTCACGTATTGGACATCGAGACGTACGTCGGAGGACACGTCGAGGCCCTGGAGTCCGGAGTATTTCGAGCCGACATTCCCTGCAGGTTCAAAATCGATCCCAGCGCTGTGGACGAACTTTTGGCCGGTGTCGAAAAAACCCTGAAGCATTCGATACAGGAAGAGGAAAAAGTACCGATGGAGATGGTCACGAATTTTGAGGAAGTCATGGAGGAGGTCAAAAAGAAATTATTGGCCCTGAAGGAGCATCCGGTGAGGCAGGAGAATCCCGTCATCTATCACTTGGACGTCGGCGCGATGTATCCCAACATAATTCTAACGAATCGACTCCAACCGTCCGCGATCGTCGACGAGTCGACGTGCGCCGCCTGCGACTTTAATCGTCCGGACGCCGCGTGCAAGCGAATCATGGAGTGGGCCTGGCGCGGAGAATATTTTCCCGCGACTCTTGGCGAATTCCAGCGAATTCAGCAACAGCTTGAAATCGAACCTGCGAAGCCCGCGGACGGGGGTCCGCCTCGACCGTTCCACGAGCTCCCTCTGGTCGAGCAAGCGGCCTTGGAGAAAAAACGTCTGGCGGATTACTGTCGAAAAGCCTACGCCAAAACCAGAGTCACCAAGGTCGACATTCGCCAGCAGACGGTCTGTCAAAAGGAGAATTCTTTCTACGTCGACACTGTCAGAGCCTTCCGCGATCGTCGCTACGAGTACAAAGCTCTCACGAAAGTTGCCAAGCAGCAGGTGCAAGCGGCGATCGCGAGCGGAGACGCGGGTAACATAAAGTCCGCGAAAAATCGTGAAATCCTTTACGACTCGCTGCAACTCGCTCACAAATGCATTCTCAATTCGTTCTACGGTTACGTAATGAGGAAAGGTGCTCGCTGGCACAGTATGGAAATGGGAGGGATAGTCTGTCACACGGGAGCAAACATAATCATGAAGGCTCGGGAAATAATCGAGAGAGTTGGACGTCCTCTCGAGTTGGATACGGACGGAATTTGGTGCATACTGCCGCAATCCTTTCCCGACAATTTCATGATTCAGACGACTCATCCGAAGAAATCGAAACTCGTCGTCTCGTATCCGAACGCCGTCCTCAATTTCATGGTCAAGGATAAATTTACGAACGACGTTTACCACGAGCTCGTCGACCCTGTGAACATGGTGTACGAGATAAGAAGCGAAAATTCTATTTTCTTCGAAGTGGACGGACCCTACCGAGCCATGGTTCTGCCAGCCTCGAAGGAGGAAGGCAAGAGATTGAAAAAACGCTATGCAGTTTTCAATTTCGACGGCAGTCTCGCCGAGCTGAAGGGTTTCGAGGTCAAGCGACGAGGCGAGCTCCAACTCATAAAAATCTTTCAATCTTCCGTATTCGAGTGTTTTTTGAAAGGAGATACATTGGAAGAGTGTTACAAGTCCGTCGCAAAAGTCGCCGATTACTGGCTCGACGTGCTTTACAGCAAAGGCGTCGACATGCCGGACTCGGAACTCTTCGATCTCATCTCCGAGAACAAGTCGATGTCGAAGAAGCTCGAAGACTACGGCAGCCAAAAGTCAACCTCGATATCAACGGCGAAGAGACTCGCCGAGTTTTTGGGCTCTGACATGGTAAAGGACAAGGGTCTCGCCTGCAGATACGTCATTTCGAAAAAGCCCCAGGACGCTCCCGTGACCGAGAGAGCGATTCCCCTGGCGATATTTCAATCCGAGGAGAGTCTCAAGCAGCACTATCTCCGAAAATGGCTCAAGGACTCGGGAATGCAGAGCTACGATATAAGAGACATTCTGGACTGGAATTATTATATTGAAAGACTTGGCAGTACGATTCAAAAAATAATAACGATACCCGCTGCTTTTCAGGGAATCTCGAACCCGGTTCCTCGCGTCCAGTATCCTGACTGGCTACACAAGAAGCTTCTCGAGAAGAACGACGTTAAGAAGCAGCGACGGATCACAGACATATTCAAAGTCGCGAAAAAAGTGCAAAAACGTGAAAACGATGATTCCGAGTCCACGGAGATCGTCGACATGGAGGACATGGCCTCAGCTTCGACCTCGGTGTTCAAGAGGCCGACGGCGACACACGCGAAGAGAAAGAGGAGGCAATCCTCGTCGGACAACGAGGAGGAGATCGCGAGCAAGAATTGGCGCGAGGTTCTGGGTCCATCGCCGAATTACGGAACGAGTAAGGAGGAACACATCGCCTGGTTGGAGTTCCACAAGAAGAAATGGCTCCACCAGGCTCAGCAGAGACTCCTCCAAAAACGAAACAAGAGAAGCAAGACCGGAAGTGACGAGATTGACCGAGGAAATCGGGGAGTCGCGAGGAGGAACAATTTGAACACGATTCACGGTTTCATCCACCGATCTCACCGGACGCTGCTCGAAACTCCTTGGCAGATTATTCAGATCGTGGAGACAAACGAACCGGGCATGTTCCGTTTATGGGCGATGGTCGACAAGCAGCTGCATCAGCTCAGGCTCAAAGTACCGAGAATTTTTTACGTAAATACCAGGGAACAGAGAGGCGAGCCAAAACCGAACGAGACGTGGAGGAAGTGCTTGAGAATATTGCCAAGATCGAGACCGGTGTACAATCTTTATCAGTACACGGTACCCGAAGACGTCTACCAAATGAACGGATCTCTTCTCGCGGATGAATTGAGCAAACCGGAAGTCGAGGGAATCTATGAAACTCAGATGTCCTTGGAATTCCGAGCGATCCTCAATCTCGGCTGTATCTGCATGGTTGACTCCTCCGCCTGCTCGAGAGACTTCACCAACGACGTTGGCGATACTTTTTCCTTGGAGGAGTTGAGATTCAAGAGTATCGCTGTCCAGCCTTACCTCGTTTCTGACGTAAAATACATTTTTCTCTATCATCACTGGTCGTCAAACAGACAACGCGCGATTTGGGGACTCTTCCTCAGTCCCAGCAAACGAGCTTACATCTACGTCCAAGACACCGTGAGGACGAACAAAATGCCGAATATGAACACGCTGTACAGCACCGAGAGATCGTCCTACGTGGAATCTTCGTCCAGGACTATCGAAGCGCCCGAGAATATGCACTTTGAAGTGAGAGTAGAGACGAGTCTCGCCGCGATCTGCCGTGCGATCCAAGCAGCTTTAAAATCGTACAAAAACGAGATGAAAGGCGCGACGATCCTGGCAGTGCAAACAGCGATGAGTAGCTCTGTACTGACGAGCGAAATGCCGCTCTTGAACGATTTTCCGATCGTAAACACTCGAGTTCAGGACCCTGAAAACCTGTTGAACACCCTCGAGTGGCAGAGAGTCGGAGCTGGGACGATGGTGGGACATTATTTGAAGAGCGAGAGAGTCTTGAGTCTGATGGCCGAGCAGTGTCGTTACTTTCACGCGCCGATCGGCAACATTCCAGCGGACCCGAGTCTCTTCGGAGCGGATCTTTTCTACGCGAGGAACCTCCAGAAGCACAATTTCGTTCTCTGGTACTCGACGACGGAGAGGCCGGACCTGGGTGGCAGCGAGAACGACGACAATCATCTGTTGACGGATTTCGAGGAAAGCGCGAGCTTCGTGTCGAATTATCCTGGCGTTTATTCCAGCGTCTGCGTCGAGCTCGACATCGAGAGTCTCGCTGTGAACACGTTGCTGCAGTCGCATCGGGTAAACGACGTCGACGGGACGAGCTCCTTTGTTGCCTTTCACACCGGGGCTCAAGTGTCGCTTCAGGAGATGGTGAGCGGAGATTCAACGACGGCGACGATTCCGAGCTACGACGAGACCGCCCTGTGCAGCGCGTCTTTCAAAGTTCTCCGGAGCATGGTCGGGACGTGGCTCAAGGACGTGACGATACACAAGAACATCTACGCGGACTGTCAACTCATGGATTTCTACCGATGGCTTCGCTCGCCAAGCGCCCGGCTCTACGATCCCGCTCTTCGTCGAACTCTTCACAATTACATGAAAAAGCTCTTCATCCAGCTAGTCGCGGAATTCATGAGGCTCGGGGCGATAATCGTATTCGCAAATTTCAACAAAATAATCATTTGCACGAAGAAGAGGACCGTCGAGACTGCCCTGGGACACATAAATTATATCGTCGCGACGATAAGAAACAAAGAGCTCTTTCACAGCATAAATATAACTTACGAGAGTTGCTGGCTGTATCTCGTCTGGCTCGACTTGCCGAACCACGCTGGCGTCCTGGGCAAGTTGCCGGAGAATCTTCAGGAGGAGAACGAGACCTACGACGAGACCGACGACGAGGATGACGCTCCGGAAATAGTGATGAATTGGAATCTTATGGAGATACTTCCGAAAGAAGCTCTCTGTCGCGATCATTTCAGTACAATCATCGCCGGGTACATAAGCGCTATCTACAAACACATTACGGACAATGAGAATCTGGAATCTGGAACTCCGAGGAGAAGAAGGAGAGACAGCACGATCAGTCAGACACAAACGGCGCCTCTGGGTCTCGGTGCGCTTCAAAATTCCGCCGAATTCGCGAAGAAACTCATCGCCGGTGAGATGTCCCTCAAACTGTTCCAAGTCGTTCAAAAAATTTACAAGAGATTGCCCGAAAAGGTTGTAACCTTCGAGGAAAATCCTAATCTCGATCTCGGTGGTGCCGAGAGCATGAAGATTAATCCAGCGTTGGAACTGATCAAGGCAATTTGCAAGGTATGTTTTTTCTCGAACAAGTGTGTAACATCTTACGTTAAAAAATACGATTTTTTTTGCAGATTTTGTCTCTGGACAAGGAGTTGGTTGACGAAGTGAAGGATCTGAAGGAAAATTTGTTACGACTCATCGGTGTGGGAAGTTACAGCGATAAAGCCGAGTGGAAAGATCCCTGCGTGTCGTTTCTGTTGCCCGAAGTTATTTGCAAGACTTGCAACCATACGAGAGATATAGACCTCTGCAAGGATACGTCGGTTCACATCGTCGATGGAACGTAAGTCGATCGTGAAATGTCTGAATAATTTTCAGGTAAATAAAGCCATAAGCTTGAATTTACTAAATTGTTGAACACTTTCAGATACTCGTGGAAATGTCCAATGTGTGAAACGTGTTACGATAACACGGAAATCGAATTCGCACTGCTCGATACGCTCTATCGTAGATCGATGGGCTACGTGCTTCAAGACTTGCAATGCCGAAAGTGTTCGCAGATAAAGAGAGACAACGTAAACGAATTGTGCGCGTGTGCAGGAAATTTCGACAACACGATAAAACGTAGTGCGATCACCCAAATCATAAAAGTCCTCAAATCAATCTCAAAAAAGTGCGGAATGTTGCTCTTGTCGGATGCAATCAGCAGTACGCATCTCACGTAAGAAATGCATTATTAAAACTACAAAAAACGAATAAAAATTATTTTCCGTCGTTTCCCCGATTTTTATACGAAATAAATGAGTACGAGGCGTAATTTTAATTTCTGTTCTCTCTTTCTTTAATCCAGCTTAAATTGACAAGAAACACGATTTGCAACGCAGTTTCTTATTTCCAATATTCTACTCTATTTGTACAACAATATTTTCACTTATGTTCAGAAACTTGAGGATCCACTTTGGGCTCTGAAAATAAATTTGTAACAAAATCAATGGAAAATTGTGATAAAGGCTAAACAAGCAGAGTATACATTCTAAAATTGTTATAAATATACATCAAAGGAAAACTAATGATAAAAAATTACCTTGGAATTTTAATTGAGGAAAAGCAGTCATGTCTACGCCCGATCCACCTCCATAATGCATAGCAAGCTTTTCTAATTCTGATTTGAGTTCTTTTTCAACCTCTGGAGTTGCATCTACCATTTTTCCACCTCTGCAATAGAAAAATTCGAAAAAAAAGAACATAAATTGACAGTCTTATTTCTGAAACTGCAACTCAAAATTTCTGAATATCAATTACTATTATTTATTTAAAAAATCAAACCAAAAAGCTTATAATTAACGTTCGATTTTGTTTACACGTCGTCAACGTTTTCAAATGGCTTACACTTACTGGCTTTTCGATTTGTACTCGCGGATTTTGTCAAGAAACAATTGCTGAATTGGGTCAGTTGCTTTTTGCAGTGCCGGCGCAACTACTCCGAAATTCCGTTTAAGAATCTTCGGAACGGCGGTGGTAACTCGTGGGGTGAGCATCTTTGTCTGAAAATGATGAATCTCGTTTATCTTTTCGATTGACAATTTTTTTTATTGCACGAATTTACAATTATGTAACGAAAATTTCGTGTGAACTTCAAATCGATAGAATAAGGAGGTTATGAGAGGATCAATTTGACAATTAATTCGATTACTATCTTGTACAAAGAAAAACTTGATTTTTATCGTTGAAGGATGAATTAATATTATTAAATTGATTGTTCATGCAATTGTGTATGATAAATTAAGAATATTTATACGTTTTAGCGAGAGGATTGCCAATCAGCTGTTGGAAACGAATATCCACAGAGACTTCAATAATTACAAGACGATTCACTCGATTTTTTAACGAGTGGTTGAGCTGGTTACCGCAAGGGGCGCGTTCTTGCTAAAATGTTTCAACTTTTCGACGCAAGAGGCGAATTCATTTGCATTTCGGGCGGGTCTCATTTTTTTTTCACCTCGTAAACAAAAACATGATCAGTTCAGTTATTCAAGATGAATAAATCCAAGCACGGAGCAAACGAAACAAGCAATAAACAATATCAAAGAGTACAAAAACAATGGTCGGTCGCGGAGAAAGAAAAGTTACTGAAAGCTCTTAAAAAGCACGGAGACAGGAATATCGATGAAATATCCAAGGAGATCGGTACCAAAGGACCATCCGCAGTCAGATTGATGATCCACAAATTAAAGAAAAAAGCGACAAGCACGAGTGAGCTAGTGCATTGTATTTCTATGGGGACCTTCGACGACGTGCGTCTTCCAATTCCTCAGGCTCTCAACTTTATAAGTTTATTTGAAAAACATCCCGAGAAGGAAGAAAGCGGTGGTTTTGATTTCCGGTAAAAAGATTATTTTGGCAAAGAAAAGCATTAAAAATCTTATCGAAGCTCTCACTCATCTCTAATTCATTATTTTCATTCATTTTCAGAGCCATTTATCATTATCTTTCTCAAATGACTCTTGGACATCCGCCACCATCAATGCCTGAGGAAAATTATGCGGTTTGGAACGAATTTCTCGCTGAAATCGATCAAGAAGTTTTAACAACCTCTGAGGAACAGATTCTGAATTTTTTGGAAAAACTCGATGTGAGGAGGAGTCAACATTTTCGCCGCTGTTACCCTTCGGTGCATGGACTCGAATCTAGAAGTTCGATAATACCTGATAAAGAGTAATTGTAACTATCACTTTCTCCAAGAACATCTTTTTCTTCGACTAACAATTCATACTCTCATTCATTTTTTACAAAATTCTTTGTTCTTGTAAATACTTAGGCCTTAATTAGACAATGAAACGAATTTGCCATTGATTCGTTAACTTATTCATTAACTCATTCATTGACACTTCGTTATATTTTTATTGTTAAGGAGGTTCGATCGTATCTCACGTGAAAATTATTTTTCAACTTTTTTCGCTAAAATTTGGAATAGCATTCATCATCTAGAAGTAGAGATATTAATTTTTGAAAATCCCTTTTTTTTGTAACTTCTCATAAGATCGCGTGTTAAAAGTTACAATTTTACACCATTAATATCTCGATATCTACTCGATAAAACTTCCTCTAATTTTGCGAATCTTTTGATAAGTTGTCAAAGAGCATCAATATAAATTTTTAAGAGATTACCGTTGAAAATAATTTCCCTTAATGATTTTTGCCTCAACTTTAAACGTAAGACAAATGCACGCGATCGAAGATACGATCGAGCCTCCTTAAGGACTTGGAACGTAAAAAGTGGAGGAAGGAATGGTTTAAACGTTGTTTTATTCGGATTTAAAAATATATTGATCGAAGCGTCGCGGTACAGAGGTGAACGGTAATAATCGCGAACGCTGCCCCACAATGTGCAAGAAATATTGTGTGTACGGGACGATATTGTAACAATAGACTCGATAATGTATATTACATATTCTCCAACGATATCCGCACGATTCTTATTTACACATTGTTAACTATGTATATCAAGAGAATGGCGAGTGTAGCTTTAATCTCGTTTGAATCGTTGAAACGATGAGAAAGAAGAAAACCAAGTGGAAACTTGTGTGCCACATTACTGTATCAACGTGTTTTAACGAGTATGAGCGAGGATAGCTCGTAAAGCCGGTGTTATTTTCTCGACGCGGCTTGGAACCTTGGCAAGCAGAGGCCGAACTTGCTCTCAATTCCGGTAAATATGGGAAGTGCTACCTCGTAGCCGCCGATATGATCGGGATTCGTTGATTTGATCTCATCGGCGACTCCCGTCGAGGGTATCTTCAGCTCGGATCCAGTTGGGCGCCTGTATAAAAAGCATAAAACAATTAATAAGAGCCAAAAAACGATAAGAACGTTGAAAGAGAGGGAAAAAAAGAGTGAACTCACGATCCTCCAAAATCAACGACGAAGAGCCTCTGGAGGAGCTCGTAAGTGAAGAGAGTGACGCCGAATTGGGGTGACGATCTAAACACTCGAGCTGCGAATAAAGAACGAACGATTATTCAATGCGTCGGCATCGCGGGACCAAAGATCGTGATTGAGAAACATGACGACACTCTTGATTACGACAATCCTTGTTATCGTTGTTTATTAGCGACGACGAAGAAAAAAAGAACACTGTGGGGGGTGTAGTTAGAAGACCGAACGAGAGGCAAATCGAGCAGATAACGAAATTGTTTACTTACTGACCAGTAACTCGTCGGGTCATATAGAGAAGGGAAAGAAGTGGCCGAAACGAATGCGCCAGGTCACACAAGCCCGGCGCAATCCGATCGACCGTAAATACAAATTAATTATCGATAAACAAAACTACCAAGATGGTCTATACTCGCGTTTATAAAATTTATAAAAAATAGAGAAGAGACGGAGAAGTGGAAGAAATGCTTACCTGTGGCTCCTTTCCAAAATGCCCGAGCACCTTCCTCTCTGTAAATTTTTCTGGCACAGTCCATGAGCCCGTTGTAGGTCGTCTGACCCGCTCTCGCGACCACTTGTAGCCTCGTTTTTATCACGTCCGCCGGTGTGACGAGGGCCGCTGCTGGCACTCCGGCAATCGCGCCTGATATGAGCAACGACAGGGGCGTATTGTAGCCACCTTCGTCAGCCATTTTCGCTTTTACGTGAGCGTACATGGGAAAGTAAATTGCGCTGAATGGCACGTCTCTCAGGAAGCAGGCCCTCGCTCCCTGATGAATAAAGGAACAAAGAATAACTTGGAGTGCGCTGAGAGAGAGAGATGGATAACGAATGGAAAGAGAGAGAAGGTTGTACCTTGTAAAGGCCGAAAAGACCGAGTTCTTTGACGACGGACCAGGCCTTGACTTTCTGGCTTCCAGCGATTTCACCAGCGACTTGCAGCCTGATTTTGACAATTTCCAGCGGATTCGTGAATATCACCTGGGAACCTCCAGCCTGCGTGATGAAAAATAGAGAGCATCCCGTGTCGTTCCGAATTTAAATCGATCAAGCAAAGGGGCAGGGAAAAGAGAACTCACGCATGCACCTGATATTATTTCACCGAGGAGGTGCAAATTTCCGTTCTTGTCCATGAACTTGTCCCGAACGAAGTCGTTTACGGTCAGCTTGATCGCCTTCTCCGGCGCGACTCCCATCAACTGAGGCAGCAAGCCGCGGTACAGACCGAAGAAGCCCTCGTGTCGAATGACCTGTCAAACAGCCGAAGGGAACTTTGTATCATTAACGATGAAGTGATGATCAACGTGGTAGACTTTTCGATTCCAACCTTTTTGAAGCAGTCGTAGCTGTTCCTGTACATAAGCTCGCCGATGAACGATCCCGTTCGCTGATTTTGCATCCGAGTCTTGACGAGATCGATCGGATAAACGGCCGTTGCTCCCACAGCTTTTATTGTTCATATATACATGTGTACACGCTTTATTTCAATCGGTATAGAAAGGTGGAGAGTGGGGAAGGGCGGAGGGATTTTCTCATCCAAGTCCAGTTATGACATGGGCAAAAAGGGAGAAAAGCCAAATAGTGAGCGGATACGAACCTCCACCGACCGAGCCGAGAACGAATCGGTAACCACTCTCGAGTATTTGAATGACAACCCCGCGATCTTCTGGACTCTGAAAATCAAAGAAATGATTTTTCATTAATTTTTTTGTAATTTCTACATAAGCATCTTGTTGCAAAACTACATCTCTCGTGAGATGTATGTAATTGCTCTTGAGTCTTGAGCAAGGCGTGTGTTAAATGAGTCAAATTATTCTGATTATCGCCTATCGCGAAACCTACCGAAACCGCCTTTATCTCGGCGAGTCGTCGCGTAATGTGCTTGAAATACTGCTCCGGCGTGATCGCGACGAGGTCGTTGTATATAATTTTTCCATTTTGGTGACCGAGGTCGCACAGATGGAACAGAATGTCGACCTCCAGCGGTGTTATTTGAGACATCATTTGTGCGGAGTGCAAGAATTCCTCTGCAAGCAAGGGGGATTCCGTTATCGAGGAGGCTTTCTCCACTCGAGACTCAATTATCTCGGCCATTGGCTATTTTGTGTACCTTTCGTAACTTCTTGGTACCTGTGCCCGTTGGTAGCGTTCAAGTATATGCGCTTTATCAGCTCCATGTTGTTCAGCAGCGAATTAAAAGCCATGAAATAGGGGAAGGTGACTTTTCTTCCGCCCTGCCCGGTGCTTACGACCTGGAGCGGAGAGAAATACATTGTGAATCAATCAATTCAACTTTCATGTACTTTTTTGAAAAATTCTAAATTAGACGAGAACGGTCAACGCCAGTCCCGTTTTTACGTTCTTACCGCCATCAGATTGTCCTTTACTTTTTTCGTCAGTAGATGACTCTTTATGCTAATCATTATATCTTGAAAATCGAGAGCAGAGATGAATCCATCACCGTCCTTGTCAAATTTCTTGAAGGCTTCGGTCGCGTACTCCTCGTGGAAGTCCTGATTTACATTCAAAGCTCGGTAAACGATATTTCATTTTTTTATATTTCAAAATTGGAGCAGTAAATATTTTTTTTAATTGGCCAGGATGTTAATACTGACGTTTTGGGTCTAGACAGGCATTTTTTCATGCAGTTTCTAAGAAACACTGACGAGACAACCACCTTTTTTAAGAAGGTAAAAAAAAATGGATCGTCATACGTACGTGCAAAAATTGACTAAATTCGGTATAATTGATGAGCCTTTTCTTGTCTTTGCCAAAGTAGAGCTTGATGAAGCTGCTGTCCATGTTAAAGGGCATTTTTTGGTGAAGGACCGTTTTTCTCATCACCTCAGCGAACTCTTCTGCAATTGGAAGTTCCGGTTAATTTTATTCGCATCGTCGAAAGCCCGAGCACTCTCTGTACTTACCAAAGGCAACCATTCCATTTCCGTTAGTGTCAAACAGTTGAAAGGCCGTTCTGTAGAGGGCATCAGGTACGCACAGGAGACCCTCGAATGCCTGAAATTCTGCGAACGAGATGAGCCTTTTGTGGAAAGAAAAAAAAAGAATGAGGCAACGTCTAATTTTTACCGAATACGAAAGAAAAACGAATTTTTGCGTGAAAACGTTTCTTTAGCTTCTTTTAGCAGTAATTTCTAGTATATTTTAAACGAATCGCGTTTTCTTATTGTATATTTTTAAAAATGGTATTTTTGTTTTTTTTAAACTATGGTTTTTTCTCGACATATTAAAGAAATGGATTTTTTTTTCATAAAATCAATACAAACCCATCTTTGCTAGTGTCGACGATTCCGACGTTAGCTTCTTCTAACAGTAATTTTTTATATATTTTAACGAATAATCGCGTTTTATTATTGTATACTTTTATAAAATAGTATTTTTATTTTTTTTAATTATGGTTTTTTCTCGACATATTGAAAAAATATATTTTTTTCTTCATAAAATCAATATAGACCCATCTTTGCTAGTGTCGACGATTCCGAAGTTAGCTTCTTTTAACAGTAATTTTTTATATATTTTAACGGAACGTCGCGTTTTCTTATTGTATACTTTTATAAAATGATATTTTTATTTTTTTTAATTATGGTTTTTTCTCGACATATTGAAGAAATGTATTATTTTTTTTTCATAAAATCAATACAGACCCATCTTTGCTAGTGTCGACGATTCCGACGTTAGCTTCTTTTAACAGTAATTTTTTATATATTTTAACGAATAATTGCGTTTTCTTATTGTATACTTTTATAAAATGGTATTTTTTTTAATTATGGTTTTTTCTCGACATATTGAAGAAATGGATTATTTTTTTTTTCATAAAATCAATATAGACCCATCTTTGCTAATGTCGACGATTCCGAAGTTAGCTTCTTTTAACAGTAATTTTTTATATATTTTAACGGATCGTCGCGTTTTCTTATTGTATACTTTTATAAAATGATATTTTTTTTTAATTATGGTTTTTTCTCGACATATTGAAGAAATGTATTATTTTTTTTTCATAAAATCAATACAGACCCATCTTTGCTAGTGTCGACGATGCCGGCGAGAAGAGCGACCGAGTCGGGATTGTAGTCGGTGTCGGTGAAGAGGCCAAGGTAGCTGCGAACGAAATCCGTCGGGGTCATGAACCGTTCACCGTTTTTCTCTTGGCTGGCATACTGAAAAAGGAAAAGCGGACGTGTTGAGCTCGATTATTTCCGCAAATCGATCTCGGTTCCTCACCTGATCGAAGATCTCATGAAGGCGCTCGGTGTTAGCTCGCTTGAGATATCCGGAACCCTGGTAAAGATAAAAACAACAAGAGGTACAAATTGGCGACTGGCACGTGTCACTGACGTATATAAAAGAAAAAAATGCACGCTACGCGCTTACGCGCCAGGTACGAGAGAAATGCCCGGGCCAATGTGGTCGCGACCTTGTCACAACCCCTTCGCCCTCTCCTCTCTCTATTATTCGCGACACGTGAGACAATCCTTCGTCTAATGTATGCAAAAGAGAAGGAAGCTCGATCACGTGGTCGTCTCGTGGCAGAGTGCCGTTACATGGCGCATCAACGACGAGATACGACAATCGTGCTCCCTACTATCTTCCCCTTCGCTACTTGTAGATATACTGCCATCGAGAAAGAAAAAGAATAAAAAAAAAACGATTCCGACGGTACGATAACGCGGAAAAAAAAGACGGGCGCCCCCCTGTGGCACGCGAGCGTGCGGTTTAACGTACTTTGGAGGTCGGCATCGTCCCGCAGGTATCTTGTTTGCGAGTGGTGTCTATTCGATTATGTTAAAAAATTCGATGCTGATGAGTTACTGGACGGAAGTACTCGGGATCGCGGACTGCGAGCCGCACGGAACGGCGGACACGACGAGACTGAACGCTCGATGGATTTTCGAGAGCGTACTGCCGACCCCTACCACGCTCCGACTACCGCAGTATGTATACGTGCGAGAGAGTCCCTCGGCGAATAGCGACGGTATGAATTTTTTTATTTCCTTCCCTCCCTCCCGCCCTCCCGCCACATTCGAGCCGCGTGCAATTATCGCTTCGTTATTTTTCTTCCTCGAGCTGACAGTACGCTCGCGTGTCTTGGCATCGGCTCCGAGAATCGCATATTTTGCGAAATATGATATGAAGATTAGAAAGAAACGGAATGAAAAACAATGAAAAATGAGCGAAGATTCCGAGCTCCAGCTCTCTTCTATTTTCATCCCGGCTGTAGATATCGTAACGCGAGCACTTGCGCGATGATGTAACGCGCGTCATCGCGGTAATGGACGTCGGCTGAGCTTGATTCTTTCAAAATTGTCCGTTGGGAGGGTAAACATTGCCGAAGGGAGGAGTTGTCGCGGGGAGGGAGAGAGAGAGAGAGTTAACGCATCCCGCGACCACTCCCTCCCGATGGAGAATTACCAAACGCCCGTTCGCGCACCCTCCAAGGTCACTCGGTCTATCCAGAAGGGCGAGCGAATGCTGCATGTTTCGGAGCTGTTTGTCAAAATGGGATGCACGCGCTTGAGAGAGAGAGAGGGGGGAAGGAACGAGCGAGCCGGAAGAACACGAGAGAGAGAGAGATCGAAATGGTTCTAACGACGTTCCGGTGACCTCGAAATCAAAGCGTCCTTCGTGCCCCACTTTTTTCGCCTTTCCGTGTGTGTGCGCGCCGCACACAGAGTTCGCGATCGATATTTAACACTCTCGTTGCTTCTATCGTTCCTCCAGCACGCACACTCGAGCTTTTATTCGTACACGTACGCGTTATCTCTTCCGACGCTCACTCTCGTTTCCTACTCATATTTGTCGCAAATTTGTACGCGCGTCTTTTTTTCAGGAAACTGCAAGTTCGCGGATCGCGAGCACGGGGGAAAAACGCAAGCTCGGGGAACCGGACTTACCTACCTCTTGGCAGGATGCTCGAAGGAACAAAAAGTCTTTCAACATTCCCCGATACGAATATTAGCTTTTAATTCTCGAATGAAGAGATCGCGGATAGCGATTTAGCCGTGACGTCGCAACGACGCGCTTCTCCGGCGTCTCGGCGAATTCGTTTCACACGCCCGATTGTGACACACCCCCGCGATTCTCCGATGTTCGATTTTCAAGAGTTCTATCAAAACGAGCCCGACACGCGAGCTTTCAAAACACCTTGCCAGGACGGAAGCTGCTGCACAGCTGCAACACGCATCGCGAGCGCGATTCGCGTCGCGACTCATCGCGCATGCGTCTCACTGCTTGTCGCGCGCATTCTGCCAACCGCGAATCAGTTCTTCACTCGCTGCCGCGTGAGCGGCTGTCTTACGAATCTTCGTTCTCGGTTTAACAACAACAATGGTGAGTTTTGCAATACTTTTTCGTCCAAATTTAATTCGGAGTAGTATTTTCGAGCAACTGTGCAATTTCGTTGCCAATTTCGATCCAAATACTTTGTAACTTTCTTGCGCAACCTGACGCAAATTTCAAACGTCAATAATCATTCATTCTTGGCATCTTTGATGATGACATTGTCAGAGTCGATGTTTAACGAAAAATATTTGTTGTTTGCTTCACTTCTAAGATTAAACGGAGTGTCGTAACTTTATTTATTAAGCGAATAGTCTATTTTTTTGAGGTTATGGTTTTGAAGGTTATGCGCGTTACGAATTCTGTAACTTTTATTGTAAAAGTAAAACAATGACAGTTTGTATCGTTAACAAATTTTCGTTCAAAGTATAATATCGAACATTTTGTAAACGATAAATTAATAAATTTTTGCAAATTTTAGGCGAGTACAGCTGTTATAGCGGGCCTCGGCATTGCTATAGTTGGATTCGGAGGTAGATACATAGTACGGTCCATGCCAACAATCTCACAAAAAATGGCAGAAGCTCTGAAAACAATGCCTAAATTGGATTCTCAGGTAAAGAAACAATGCTGTTATTTGCATACTCATTTAAGGTATTTCTACTGCGACAGTCCGTTCAAAAGTTTACTTCCTATGTAAACTAAAAGTAAAATCATCAGTTGAAATTTTTTTCTATAGATTTTTTTAGAAAACTAGATAAACCTTGTTGCTGTATAAAGATTTGTGCCAAATTTTAAAAGGTTTCCCTATCTAGAAATCAGGATATATCATGTCAAAAATTACAGTTATTAACACAGGCTCTTATAGAAAGTTACAGAAAGATATAATTTGCAACAATAAATATCTCGATTTCTAGATGGAGAAACTTTTAAAAATTTAAAAAAATTTGTTAAACTTTTAAAAATGTGTAAAATTTTAAGAAAATCTATAAAAAACCATTTTTACCATAGAACCATGGTAGAAATACCCAATAGTTGGACAGCTTAGGGTTTTTCACACTTTATTTTTATTTAAAAAATATTCAAACAAAAAATCTACTTCAAATTTGCATCTAAATTATTGTCTGATACTTCAGTGATCCAAAACTCATTTTGTGTGTTAATTTTTATACAATATTTCTAATAGATAAATACTTGAACGTTTAAATATGTAGGATGTCCCAATAGTTGGACAGAAAATTGACCTTACCTCTGGGGTTCAGCAAGTTTGTTCCAATTAAAGTTATGAAAAATAAACCTCTTTGTATATGAAAAATAATTCATACGATTTTATTGAGAAATAAATAATTCAAATGTTAAAAATAATGTATATTAAAAAATGCTTATATTTCAGACATTGGCAAACAATAAATACTACAAAGGAGGTTTTGAGCCGACAATGACAAAGAGAGAGGCCAGTTTGATCCTGGGAGTATCGCCAACAGCTAATAAACAAAAAATTAGGGAAAATTTCAAAAAACTTATGTCTGCCAATCATCCGGATAGAGGCGGATCGCCGTACATAGCGGTAAAAATAAGCGAGGCTAAGGAAGTGTTGGAAAAGTCGAACCAATGAAAAATGCTTGTATGAAATTCGTTTACTGTAGATAATAAAATTCAATTGTACATAATTGTCTATAAATAAATTTTTAGTTTCTCATCTGCACTTTCTAGCAGCTTGCAAGCCTTATTCTATTCAATGACAAATAAATAGACAGTTAGTATAGAAATTTATACGTATATTACGTTTGAAAATTGATTAAATCTCTCAAATTTGTGACATCGTCTCGCGAGCACCAAAATTTCATCTTATTCGTACGTTTCCGACGACAAGAGAAAAACTATAGAGTAAAATATAAAACTAATGAGTAGAGCATTTTATATCTATAATAAGATATAGTTATTTAACTATGAGCATCAATATAAGAATCGAAAGGTGATTCGCTGTACAGTTCAACATTATTTTCGTATGAAAAAATCACATACTAGACTAATGTACGTTATGATGAACTAGCATAACAATCTAATGGACGTGATTAATCGAGTTCCTCCTCTCTTCCTTTTCTCCAATATTATTCGATTTTCCTTTCTTGCAAATTGTATCTCAAACAATTATTGACTAGAGCACAACGGTGGTATAAACGAATTTCAGTTCCACTCGGGTTCATTCCGGATGAGTATACTATCTTTCCAATTTTGTGAGTTTCTGATTTATTCTGGTTTGAGTTACTTTAGCGCGTAATTTTGCTATTGTGCTCCCCGACATCGATCCAGGTAGTTTAAAAATGCTCTAAAAAAAAGTATCACGATTATCGAAACAGTGAAAAACAGTCGAGGTTTCTCTCACACAAAAAATTCGCGACTGACCTGCATAAAATCGTGACACTGCAGAACAATGCTGTCCTTCGTTATTTCCTTGAAGCACTCGGCCAGCAGTGCAAAATCCTGACATGACATTAAATTCTCTTTATTTCGTTTAATGAGTGTCAGAGCAACACGGAAAATTATTTTGTTGCCTTCGTAAAATAAGCAATCCCATATCCGTAGTGTAGTCTGCAATGTAAAAGATTTTTTTTTTTTCAAATACTAAAATCTTATCTCTCTCGCGAAAAAATAATAAAAAATTAATTTTTCATGAACTTACTTCAATAGGTAATACTTCAGCAAACAAACAAACGAACCATTTTGTTGTTATGACTGCCCACGGTAATCCCAAATTCGTAACATGCTGATAAACGTCAGGTATTTTTAATCTGAAAAAAAAAAGAACGTATGAAAAATTTCCACAAAATCGGGAATAAAAAGTGATTCCTTTTTCAACCTGACGAGCTCTGCAAGCACATCTATATCGGTAAGCAGACCGTCCATCGTCGGGGTATAATACTCTGGTAATATTTTTTCTATCAGCACTTTTAATAGCCAAAATGCAGTTTCCTCGTTTTTTGTTACTAACAATAATAATCCTGCAATATAGTTCAGTCCCTAAAAGCAAAGTGGTAAAAAATCATTCATGAGAGTAAGAAAGATATCGGTATCAATTGAATTAGATGATAATTAAGATTAAAACTTTACTTGACAATAGCCAACAGTTTCATTTTGGTGAGCAAAAGCCAGCAAAATGTTGTACAGCTGGTGCTGTTGGTTTTCAGTGTTGTTGAAAAATATATTGTCAGGGAAGGTACGAGGTAAGTCTGTTTTTATAATATCTGCAACCTGACAATTGTGCGGACCCTCGAGTAATCTCTGGTAAAGATTGGGCGAAGCATTTTTGAGTTCCTCACCACCGCTCACAGCCAACCATACCTGTAAATCAGTGGAATGTGAATTTACAAAAATTTATCAAGTTTTACAAGAATAATAAAGAAATAAATTGAATATAAATAAATAAATAGAGTACTAACGGTTCCTCTGTGCTCTCCCGGAATGCCTTTGCGTACATAGCGTTTGATAGTTATGCTCCGTTGCAATGACCTCCCTTCGCCTATTATTTCAGCCCATTTTTTGGCTCTTTTTGCCAATACTTTCAAGTAATCTGACATAAAATCCTCGTACGTTTCATAGTCGAAATTCGGAGGCCTTTCGAAACCGTATTCGTCGACATTGCTGAATACGAAACAAAATTATTTAATTCGCGAGCAAATGTCAGCGAGGACGTATCGAGAAGCTTTCGTAAACTTCACAACGTTGCAGTTTAATTCCTCTAAATTAAAAAAATATTCAAAAATAACGAATACAATGCAGAAAACGACACTTTCTTGCTTTGTTCCGTTTCGGAGTATCAATTTTTTGATCCACCTGTCAAGTGTGTAACCTCAAAAACCATTTAAGCGCTCAATTGTTTTTCATTTGTTTTTTTTTTGCCATAATGAAAAACAATGAAGATCCCGGCGTACCAGGCTCTCGAGAAGTTTACGAAGGCTTCGAAATCAGGTGTCTCCGGTTAAAAACTTACTTACCTAAAGTACGAACTGGCCATGCCCTAATACGTGGGAGGATTAGGGTCATTTACGGGAAGCACGCGCCTGCTTCCGTGATTTGTGTCCTCCGAAAACTGCATTCGCCTCGATCAAGTGAATTTCTGTATATTCCAAAGTTCCATTATCGAGTTCTCGCTCGATGATAAGCAGATAACAACGCGGGAGAGAGATAATGTCGAATGTTACGTCAAATCGGATTAAATTGAGCTCGCACGTCGCTTGTTGCACGACGCTCGTCCTCCTTTGGCATGCAAATGCGAGTCGTTAGCTCGGCCCTTCCACTTTCACCTTTTTTTCATTGAACCTAATTGGAAAATCGAACGATTCACTCCGCTCAAAAACAACGTCTAGTTGTGATAGACTTTTATCATTATCGTGTGACTCGTTAGCTCGGCTCTTCTTCCAATTTCACCTTTTTTTCATTGAACCTAATTGGAAAATCGAACGATTCACTCCGCTCAAAAACAACGCCTAGTTGTGATAGACTTTTATCATTATCGTGTGAGTTTTTGCTAAAAATTATTGGAAATTGAGCAATTTTTGGATTAATTGTAAAACGACTCGTTAGCTCGGCCCTTCTTCCAATTTCACCTTTTTTTCATTGAACCTAATTGGAAAATCGAACGATTCACTCCGCTCAAAAAACAACGCCTAGTTGTGATAGACCGTTATCATTATCGTGTGAGTTTTTGCTAAAAATTATTGGAAATTGAGCAATTTTTATATTAATTTTAAAACGAGTTGTTGAAAAGTGAATACGAAAAAAATAACTGTCTTTTTCTATTTTTTCCCCTCTAATAATCACTCACAGAACTTCGTACATTTTATTTTTCAAATATTCGCAATCACAATCAAGTCAATTTCTAAGCATTTATTTCTCTATCTATGTACATATTGCTGATAAAAAATTGGTGAAATTTCATTGAACGAAAAAAAATAATGGTGGTGCAGACATATCGATTTCTGATAAACGGAAAGTTTGAAAATAAGTATTGTACATTGCTTACAATCATCTTGTATATTACAAAATGGTTTCATGTACATATGCGAGTGCGTATTGTGATTGTTTTTCGTTGATTCGCTGAGATCAGAGTTTGAGTCGCGAATCAATCGATCCAGTGGATAAAAAATTATGATCACCATAGAAAAATAAAGTCCACGTTTCGAACGGTGAATCATTGACGAATGAAGTATCGTTCGCTTCGCTTTACTATCTCCGTTCTTTTTTGTGAGATTTACTCCTCGAATCCTTCGATTCCTTCTTACGTTTTCGCCGCTTTCTGTCGGCTCGATCGCTGCTCGAGCCTCTCGACTCGCGCGACTTTCGTTTCGCCGACTCTTTCTTCTTTTTCTTCTTCTTCTTACGATCTTCAGCCGATGACGAAGAATCTGCAACAGTCATTTATACATTATTTTAACTGCTTTACTAAAGATTCATTGTTTTTTCTTTTCTCTTAAAAACTATTTACCAGACGATTCAGATTCGGAACTGGAGGATGACGACGACGATGACGAAGATGACTCGGAACTCGAACTCGAGGAGGTTGGCTCAACTTTTTCCGGCATAACCGGTGGAGCCGTGACTTTCGGCCGAGACTTCAAATGTTCTCGCAAATCATCCCTGAAAGTGTGAAAATAGATTTTTCACTGGAGGAACCATTTATTTGTCGATTTACTCATTTAAGGACAAATTCGACGTGTTTTTCTTAATAGCAAGTACAGTATCAAATGTAAGTTTGATACATTTGATAACATTATAATTTTAAAAATTGTTGCGATGAATATAGAATTCTTTCTAATCAATCGTGACGAAATTTCCTGTTTAAGAGATTATTTCTCCAATTCTCTCGTAATTAATTAGACTTACGTGAGACCACCTAAGCCGATGGAGGTGAAAAAGTTTATGGCGAATCGGGTATTTTTTGGATCGTCTCGTGGAAAGAGTCCGTCAAAAGCCTCTTGTAACGTCCTGGAAATGAAATAAAAGTTTAAGACTTTTTCGATCTTATTATCAAATATGAAAGATAATTTAATAATTGCACTAACACATCCTTGACTCGTTGATTCAATTTCGACAAGCCCATATACTCCGAAAGTTCTTGAAAGAGAATCTTTATGAAAATCCTGCTGGAACTCGTCGTGTCTTCCTCATTTAATTTTATACAGCTGAGAACTCCCCACGAGATAGAATCGGTAAACAGCAAGTGGGCGAAAAATTTAGAGACGTTTCTCAGTTTGTTCGTGTCCAGACGATGAATCGTATCATACGAATCCTTGAATATTTGTTCGAACGGAGTTACGTAGATTTTGTTAATCGCGCAGAAACGCTGTAAAAAGCAAAAGATTAAAAGACAAGCTTAAAAATCAGATGAATAAATAAAATCAGAATAAGACACGCACCCCAGCGAGCAATCCAAAAAATTTCTCGTAAGTCCTCATCTCGGCGCAACAATCGAGAAACATGTGGCAGAGTTCGATCTCCTGTCCAGGCTTGAGTTGCATTTTCATCAATTTGTGAGCGCACTCCTCGAAATCGAGAGACGAGTGTATAGTGAGATAAATCGTTCTTCTGAGGGCGGTCAAGTTTGTTTCCGTGTTGTCGAGGATGAGAGCTTGCTTGGCGTCGTTATCGGGATCGTCGCTTTCGCGGTCGTCGCCTTCGGAGCTTTGATCGTCCTCGTCTTCATCCTCGCTCTCGGAGCCGCTCGCATCTGTGTCGAGGATTTCTCTGCTGAGCTGCTTGTACTTTTCTTCGTTCGCGACGTACTCTGGATCAAATTTGAATACGTTGAGTATGTCCTGAGAGTCCATATTCTCGTCCAGGGTCACGAGATGGGTGTACTGTTGCTCCTCCTCAACGAGGTCGAGCTCGTCGGTAACGGCAGGGTGATCCTTGAATCCGTCTTTCCTTATTTGAAACATAACCTCGATCATGTACTGAACTCGCTTGTCCAGCTGTCCCTCGTGCAAAATGTTTCTGAGCATCTCGAAAATCGCCTCGATCCCCTTTCTCGACATTTCCGTCAGCTTCATGCCGCACTCTTTGAGAAACGATATCGCAACTTCGATCGAGTCGTCCGTTGGCGTCTCGACGAGCAGCGTGAGAAACTCCAGTGCCAGAATTTCGTGGGCTACTCGCTGGTTGACCAAATGGGCGATGAAAGTTCCCGAGGATATGCAAAGCTTCTTGTTCTTCCGACGAAAGCCTCGTCTGAATTGGATCACAAGCCTCTTCAGCAGCAATTCTCCAATATTGGGAAACTGAAATTCACGTTTGTTTCAAAGATTTAAGAAAATACAGTAATTGAGCAAATCCAAAGTATACTTTTTGTCCTACCTTAGAATTTACGACGGCTGTCAGAGCAGCGTAAACTGGAGTAAACGTGGGACTCGCCGCTTGAGCCTGAATTATAGATCTCGCCAACAATCCTCTTCCCCTGACGATATTCTCCCGCAGCAGTTCCCTCGTTATGAGCCCGATATTGCTCGTATTAACTTTATTTATGTGACCGTGGATAGATTTCTTCAGCGCTTCCCAGGCAATCCGCTGATACGCTGCTCCGGACTTGTCAGTGATATCGGCTTGCATCATTCGCAATTTCGCAGGAGGAATGTACGCGCCTCCTGTCTTCGACGTTAGAAGATCGACAGTTCGTTTCTGGGAGGCTGGAATTTTCTCGGGATCGTTCAGAGCTTCGTCTTCCTCTCCCTTGTTCTCTTTTTCTTTTTCCTTCATCTTTCCTCCTCGGTATTCGTCTTCTTTTCTATTATTCCCTCTTGGACGGGATTCCCCGTAAAATCTTTCACCAATTATGACTTCCTCGTCTGAATCTCGTCCACGTTTTCTCGTTTCCGAGTCTCTGGGCTCGTTGTCCCAGTAACGACGCATCACTTGGTTTTCTTCGTACCGATCGTCGTTTCTACGGTGTCGTCTGAAGTCCGAATCGTGTCTCGGACTTGGACGATAATCACGATTTCTCTCGTAATTTCTGTCCTTTCTCGTCATTCCTATGGATTGTTTTTTTAAATTAGGCCATCGCACACAAATTTTTAGTAATGGAGTATACTATGGAGACTGTTTCCATAGATTATACATTAGGCAAGTATCGTTTTGAGTCGATTGGCGCACTGCTCTGTGGAATTAGACGCAACTTTAGGCGAACAGCAGAATGCAATCTTTCAATCGAATTTAAATAAAAATTTTTTACATCGTGACAAATGGGTTCCAGCCCATCAATATAGGCATTTTTCGTCCTAGAAGTATTTCTAAAGGAATAAAATTAGTGAAAAGTTTTCGACACTTTAGTGGTACCATTAAAGATACTTGCCTAGCATATAAAATATAAAAACAACATAACATTGGATTATCTTAAACATTATATATGACTATATAAGAATTTAAAAGTTTTTCGGTTCTAAGTCGTTCATAAGTGATCAGGTGTGTACCACCTTGATAAAACTTTTAAATTCTTGTACTTATTGACTATGTGTATATAGTTTTTTCCTTTACCGTTGTCATTGTTCTTTTCGTCGTCATATCTCTCTTTCTCATGATTCTTTCGTCGCGACTGATCCGACTTTCCTTCCTTTTCGGAATCTTCCTTTCGGTCCTGTCTGCTCCTTTTCCTCTGCTTGGTTCTTTCCCACTTACCATTCGCCTCCGCGTCGTCTTTATCGAAATCCTCTTTGTCCTCGTATTTTCTCTTCTTGCTAGAGCTTTTCTCGTTAGAATTCGAACCAGGAATATTTATTTCTTCTTCCGAGACAGTCTTATTGCGCCTATATGTACTTTCTTTTTCTTCATTCTTTCTTGGAACATCTTGTTCGTCCCTCTTTCTTGATTCCTGTTGCTGTTTTTCAGACCTACTTTCAGATTCCTTGAACCTGATATCGTCCGAAGCAACAACTTCATTCTTTTTCCTAGATTTTTCATTCTTCTCTTGTTTATCTTTTCTATCATGCGTCCCTCTCTTTTCTTCCCTCTTACCATCATTTCTCACCTCCTCATCTTCCTTTTCTTTGTGTCTCGTATCATCCGAATTCTTTCTCACCTTTGCACTCTTCTTGGAGATACTTGCTTCTTTTTCTCGACTGCTCGAACGATTTCTTCTACTTTCTGTTACTCTATCATTCGTTTTTTCTGTCTCGTTCCCATCTTCTCTCCTCTTTTCATCTCTGCTTTTGTGATCCAAGCTTGGATTGTAGTCCCTGCTGGGAACATCAAATTCATCATAAGTTTTAGGCGTTCGAGGTTCTACATTTTCAACGATCGCTTCGTCAGCTTTGCTCCTCTTGCTCTTATTGGGAGGTGGGCTTGATGGTGGTGGTGTTTCGGGAGCGCTCTCTGAAGATGATGACGATGAAGACGTTGAAGACGAGGAGGTCCACGACGACGAGGATGAATCGGACGATGAAGATGACGACGAGGATGACGACGAAGACGACGAAGATTTTCGTTTTCTCTTTGACTTATCATGGGCAGATTTTTTTCCATTCTTCGAACCCATTGTTGTGTCGTAATTTGTAAACGTTTCGACGTTTCTAGTACAACATAACCTAAAATCTGAAAGAATATCGGAAAATTTATTTATTACGGGTTCCCCAGTGTAAATTCCAGATTTTGAGGTTGACGAACTATCAGCGAAGTATAAACTCGACGCTATTGGAAAACGCACTTACCTTTAAAAGTATTTTATTAACGAGTTCTGACAGAAGTAGATTATTGCTGACAGTAAAGAAAGGTTGCAATTTCTTTGTTATGTATCGCTTTGTTGAGCAAAAAACGAGGGAAATAACAAACACGAACGAAATTAACCCTCGTACTGTTCTTCTGATAGCCGGCAACACATATGCGAAGCTGCGAGTACGATACGTGTAATGGAAACACGAAACACACACTCCTGCAATAAAATTGATCTAAACAAAAGTGGCGCCAATGTTAGTTCTAAAATTCGTCACCAGTTGCGCTGCCATAACGAGAACGTTGAAAAAAAAGCTCTATTCGAGAAAAAATGACTCCCATTTTGACAAATTTCTTCAAAAATTTTTCATCCCATGTTAAAGTCTTTTTAGAAAAAAGTATTTGAGAAGAGGATCGAGTTTTTGCAATGAATTTTTAGAAATTTCAAATTACGCGCGCACTCGCAATGAACAAAATCGATCACAGCGCCTCCTTGAAATGTGCAATTTACGAACTACGCATGTGTACATATATACAATTTTTCAAATACATATGTATTTTTACGCTGTCGACAGTTGCGTCGATCGAAACAATTGTTTCCCCTCGCAGCTAATTTATTATTTACATGTGAAAAACTGCGGGAAACACAACGCACAGAGCAAAAATGCCTTGTGAAATGATAACCCTCCAATTGGGCCAATGTGGCAACCAGAGTAAGTGAAAATCAATCAGTGTGCTATTTTTCTTGCCCAAATGATTAAAACGCATTTAAAACATGATTTACTTAAAAACTACTTATTTTTTCGATAACTACGATTTATGGGTTATACAATATTTTCAGTTGGCTTTGAATTTTGGAAAAAATTGTGCGCTGAGCATGGCATCAGCCCGGAGGGAATTTTAGAGGATTATGCGACTGAGGGGACGGACAGAAAAGATGTTTTTTTCTACCAATCGGATGATGAACATTACATACCAAGAGCAGTGCTGTTGGATCTGGAGCCTAGAGTTATCCACACTATCATGAATTCTTCATACTCAAAAGTACATAAATTTCTTATTATTTTTAAATATTGTTGAATATAGCTCTTCGTTACAATTTAATGATATAATTTTCAGCTTTACAATCCAGAGAACATCTATCTGTCAAAACATGGAGGTGGAGCTGGTAATAATTGGGCTTCTGGTTATCATCAGGGTGAAAAATTGCAGGAGGACATTTTTGACATTCTGGACAGGGAAGCTGACGGAAGTGACAGCCTTGAGGTAAGTGTGTAGTCATATTTTTTAAAACTTCGTGTAACATCCAGTAAAAAATATTTTTTTGTTACTTTTTATGCAGGGTTTCGTCCTGTGCCATTCTATAGCCGGTGGGACTGGTTCCGGCATGGGCTCTTTCATGCTGGAATCCCTTGCCGATAGATTTCCAAAGAAACTGCTAGAGACCTACAGTGTTTTTCCCAATCAAGATGAAATCAGGTACAATATTTCCATAATTCAAGGGTCATCGAGCGCAAATTTTTTGGTGTAAGTTATTCAATGAAACTCTCTTCTTCCAGTGATGTTGTAGTCCAGCCTTACAATTCTCTGCTGACATTAAAGAGATTGACGCAATGTGCGGATTGCGTCGTGGTTTTGGACAACACAGCTTTAAACAGAATCGCGTCGGATAGGTTGCACATTCAAAATCCGAGTTTTACTCAAATCAACAAACTCGTGTCGACGATAATGTCGGTCAGTACGACGACGCTTAGATATCCGTCGTACATGAATAATGATCTGGTTGGACTCATAGCGCCGCTAATACCGACGCCGAGGTTGCACTTTTTGATGACCGGTTACACGCCTCTGACGACTGATCAAGAGGTGAGACTGATTTCCGAACGAGAAAAAATCGCGAATGAAGCGTGCACGAAAAAAATGAATAAAATTATACAATAATTATTTTTGACGTTCAGGAAGCTTCGGTCCGGAAAACATCGGTTCTTGACGTCATGAGGCGTTTGCTGCAACCGAAAAATATGATGGTTTCAACGGCATTGGACAGAAACTCGGCGCACTGTTACATCTCGATATTGAACATAATTCAGGGCGAAGTTGATCCAACTCAAGTGCACAAATCGTTGCAAAGAATTCGTGAGAGAAAATTAGCTCAGTTTATACCTTGGGGACCAGCGAGTATCGAAGTTGCTCTTTCACGGAAGTCTCCGTACATACAGAGCGCTCACAGGGTTTCCGGACTCATGTTGGCGAATCACACAAACATTTCCTCGGTAAGAAAACTTTTTAATTTCATAATTTTCGGTAAGAATATTCTACTGTTATTGTAGGAAGTTTTTCAACGCTAAAATTTGTATTCTTAGCTCTTCGATCGAGCCCTTCAACAGTACGACAAGCTTCGAAAACGCGAAGCGTTTCTGGAACAGTTCAGGAAAGAAAAAATGTTCGAGGATAATCTCGACGAGTTGGACAATTCGAGGGAAGTCGTGGAAAATCTTGTCAAAGAATATCAAGCTGCGACTAGGTCGGATTACCTAACGTGGAATCCCAACAAACCCGAATGAACATCAAAATCAATCTGTACAAATTATGAAAACGAAAAATGCTCTCTTTCTCTTTGCGAGATTAAAAAAAAACGATATTTTTCGTACTTCCAAGGAATCTCGATAACTCGCGTTAACCACGTTGCTCGTTTAATCGCGTTACAAGTATTTTTCTAGTAAAAGTCTGCTTTCGTCAACTGCAAGTGCAGCCTCGTTCTGTATTTGTCAGAATTATGAAAACTAAACACTGTACACAAAACGCACAGGTCATTGACGAATAAAAAGTTAGTCTCACGTTTTTTCTATATCGAGGAATATTTTCTTGAAAATCGCGTCACGTCGACGTGCTGTCGCTCTCGTCCATTTTCTCGTCTTCTGTAATTCGAGCGAAAAACGGTGGCAGTGTGGCGATCGTGATGTATCCGGTGTGCCCGGGTATCGAATGAGAGTGCGATACCGTCAACATTTTTTCCGCGTCACGATTTTCCATTTTTTTTCTCGGTATTTCATTATCCTCGTGCTAGCAAAAAATTATTGTTCAAATAATTAAAAAAAAGAAAGAATATTCAAAAACTCGGATTAAAAAGTAGAAATAACATATTTTTTATGAAATCATTTCGTACCTTGTGCTTGAGACACTCGAGATTCAAGTGTGGAATGCTCTTGAATACAACCGCGAGTTCTCGTTGAAGGCACTCGTGAGTTTTAATATCGACGAAACCGGCAGATTCCAGACGTTGGCAAGTTTGCTGTACTTGCTCTATACAGGGTGAAAAAGAACACAACTTTCCTCCTACAAGAAATAACATTCGTTAGTAAGAAATAAAAGTAATTTCGTGAATCACGAGTGAAAAAAATGAATTTTTTTCAATAGCATTGAAATAAAAGAAATGATCTTATACCGGATTCTTTTAGTGTCTTCACAGCATGGTCTATGGTCAGCCAAGGATGCGGAAGATCTAGAAAAATTGCATCTGCTCTGTGATTCAGTTCTTCTCCGAATCCTTCAAGACAAACATCTCTGTGACCAACTTGAACAAATTCTTGGAGACCGTGCTGTTCAAACTCAGCAGTGGCAAGTTCCACCCGTTGTTTGTGAAAATCAAATGTGTACAAACGTCCGTGCGGTCTTACAGCACGTATCAGAGCATGCGAAAGAGATCCACTCCCCGTTCCTGGATATAAATATTTTTGTTAACGAGTATATTTAATTTTTTATCAAAGTTAATGCTTTTTTGGACATTTAATATTTCAGCGAACCTGTCTCTATTACAATTTTTCCAGGAGTCAAGCTCAAGAGATGAACAATCAGACTTATGTCTGGAGTGTAAATAATCTGTGTTCTGTGCGGCAGCGTGAGAGTCCACAGTTCTGGAGTTGGCTGCAAAACGTATGCCCAGCCTTTGGACATTTCAACTTTGCTGCCATACTTTTTTCCTATCAATGAGGGAACCTTCAGGGCCCCGTAGGTCGTTTGGAAAACATTTTCCACGAGCTCCCCTTTCTTATTCTTTATTTTGTGACATACATCAAACGAGTGCATGTTTTGAGGGCTCAAATACAACACCACAGTGTCACCTTCTTCTATCAATTCTTTCGTTTTATTAAAGCTCATTTCAAAGTTATATTTCCTCACTAATTTCCACAAGTATTAAAAAAACATTAAAAGTTTATTAATTAAAAAGATATTTGTACACACTCTTCACAGTATTTTTCTAACCTAATCGAATATTTGTATTAAAATCGATAGAAATTGTCTGTTTAAAACTTTAATTAGTTACCAATTTAATAAATTATTTTCAAACATTTCTCTTGTATCAGGAACATTAAATTGTCATTATTTTCTTAAGAATTCTTACGAGAAATAATGGAAAAAAGTAAGTACGAGTCGTGGAATGCGAGTCAAACGGATCGACAGTTTTAATTGGCATGACGTCCACGTGGTCGGACAAATCGGTCGCGTCCCTTATTGTCTCTATTACTTTTTCGAGGATCGAGTCTAGAATAGACGATATCGATGAATCGTCCCTCTCGGCTGCATGTTATTATATATACTTGATCCGAAGCGAGCACAAGTACTACAACACATTTGTAAACCTCTTTCATTCCCGTCGGAAACGGGCATCATGGCGGCGGTCGAAGGAGCTCCCGGCTCATCATCTAGCCAAAAAATGTCAGCGAAGCTCCTGCGACACAAAGCTCAAGAATTTCTATCCTCCCGAAAATACGCTAACAATCTCGTCGACATTATCGCCCAGTGGGATGTAAGTTTCTTGCATGGATTTCAACCTTCCCGAAGGCGTTTCATTTTTTTCTCTCTCTGCCATCTTCGTTTTTTGAGGTTAACGAGCAATCGAGCCGAAAAATCTCACTTTTAAAACGTCTCTCTTGTTACTCCGATTTTCAGGACTCCAGCACTGCCTGCATTCTTACGTTGGAAACAATATTCGTCGAGTTACTAAGACGAAACGACATGTACCTCGAGAGGACCATATCACTCACGATATCAGGTAAATCTTACATTTTTCCATCATTTCCTGTTTTTCGATTTCGCCTGCTGCTGACGTGAGACAGATTCGAAGCCACCGAAGCGCAGAATTTGTCAAAAAAGTTCTTTATTTCCTGTTTGAATCTCAAGTACGCGAAAATCACGATTGAAACGTCAAAAGAGGAACAAAACGAAAAAGTATTTATGCACAATTTCTAGAGCCCAAACCGGAGATTCGTTATGTAAATTGGCTACGTAATTGTTACGAGGAGGTATGGGAAAAATTACTTGCGTCGATAGAGAGATGCAAGCCGGCGACGCAACTGCAAGCTCTGACAACGTCGATAAAGCTCATGGCGGAGGAGGGGAAGTCTCCTCTGGAGCCCGTTGGGGAACTCGGTTATTACTTTCCTCTGCACAGGCTCAAGCCCATCCTCATGAGTTTGCTCTCTCCCAGTCAAGACAATGCTAGTCTCATTGCCAGAGTCCAGGAAATAGCCAGCTACGCGGATGCATTGTATTACACGTGGAAGAGTCTTCCGTCTCTGACTCCCAAACGACAACCGCAGGGAATATTTATTAAAAATTTGCTAGAACTTATACACAAACTGCCATTGCCAAAAGATAACGACGGTAATTATAACTGGATAACTAAGCAATATTCCCAGTAAATGACGAGATTCGTGAACTTACGAAAAAATTACGTTTTTAGGGGAAAAAGCTGCAGATGCTCAGGACTTGTTGTGTGGCCCTCAGCACGGTGAGTCGAACCTTTTGTTTTCTGCACCCATTTTCTTTTCTCGCAGAAATAAAGCAACCGTTGCGACTTGGTTTCAGCCGCTGGTGGATTCACGTGGGATCAATCGTCCGCGAGAAGATCGTTGAACAAAGTGTGGGCTTGCGTCATGCACTGGGAGTTGACGCCACAATTGCACAAACAGCTGCTGATCGTGCTTCTCGAGCGTGTCATGCCTCACCTTGAAAAGCCAGTTTTACTTACAGATTTTCTCATGGACTCCCTAGACGCGGACGGACCTATAGGACTTCTCGCGCTCCAAGGAGTCTTCGTTCTCGTCACGAAGCACAATCTCGAATACCCGAATATATTTACCAAGCTCTACTCAATGTTCGAACCAGAGATATTTCATACAAAGTATAAAGCCCGTTTGTTTTACCTGTCCGACCTTTTTCTCAGTTCAACGTAAGTAAAACAGATTGAAAAAAATTTTCATCATGAGTTACATCGGCGTTCGGACTCGAGTTAATGGTCTTAATGATCGTATGTTTTAGGCATTTGCCGGAAGCACTGGTAGCCGCATTCGCGAAAAGATTGGCTCGTCTAACGATGGTTGCACCTCCTGAGGACATTCTTATTATTTTACTGTTCGTTGGGAATCTCTTGTTGAGGCATCCGGGTCTGAAACGGCTGATCGATCATCCCCAGGGCGGTGATTTCGTTTCGCCGGACGGCTCGGGAATGGGAGATCCCTTTTTGACGGAAGAACGAGACCCGTTGCAGAGTAACGCTCTTCTCAGCAGCCTTTGGGAAATAAAAGCCCTCCAGCACCACGTTTTGCCGAGCGTCGCGACCGCGGCGAGATTCATCCGGGATCCCTTGCCTTCGGTCGAGTACGACATGGCGACGGCGCTCGAGAGGACCGGGGGCCACATATTCGACCGCGAAATAAAGAACAAAGTTAAGGACATAATGCTGACTTTCGAGAGGCCGAGCTCCATGGCCTTACCAAAGGGCGAAAGATTACTCCAGTATTGGCAATTGACGACAATTCGCTGATGCGCCTTCGCCGAGAATAAAACGCAAGAACGAATTGAAAACAGTTATTAATATGTGGACTTGGATCGATAATACGGAGTGGCCTAGTTCTGCACGATCGAGCGCGTACACTTTGGAATGTACGCGACAAGGGAAGAACTCGTTTGACGGGAATAAAAAGAGCCACTGACTGTGCAATGTGTTAAACGTGAATAAAGAGAGCATCGTTTATACAGGGCGTGGCGCACACACGCGAATTGACGCTTCTTTCTAATCCTCGAATGAAAAATATGTGCCACGTGTTGTACACTCGGAAAATCGAGCTAAAGTTAACTTTATCCCGACAAAGCCGGTGTTCCATTATCCAATGTCTGCATAATTAGGAGTCTATGTGGCTTGGACATGAGAGATAACGAAAAATCTTTGTCACACCGAAAACTTGTGCTAGCTATTATTATAGTACAGTCAAGTAGAGAATCATCATTGCGAGTATCGTGTCAATTTGGAGCGACATTCTATTAATACCGATCGGTTACACGTTGGATTATCCAACGGATGAACTTTGTTTTGTTGGAGTGAATCATTTGTACGCACGAAAGTGATATAATAAAAAAAATTTTAAAAACAAATTGAAGACGAACGAACGAATAAAAAGTAATAAGGAAACATATTTTTATTTTATAACAAGTGTATCATCGTATCGATTTTTTTTCCGATTGCTTACGCGATTCGCGAAAATGCATAATTAAAGGTTAATACTGAGAGTTAACTCGATTCAAGCACCTTACGAAATTACACGGTGCGTTCTGACAACTTATATGAATTTTACTTATTTTACTTTTTACTTACTTTTACTTTTACTATTTATTTTACTTATTCCATTTTCTATGTACACGCTTCATCCCACACGCTTTATTGATTCCTTCTTCCTTCCATTATCTAAAAAAAAATTTTTTGAGTCAATCAAAAGTTTTTTTTATATTACCAAGTTTTTTATATTATCTCTAGAAATTTTTTAAATATTATCTCTAGATTATATTTTATATTACCTCTAGAAATTGTCGCCATTCCGAATCCGACAATGAGTATTTGATCTTCATTAAGATGGTTGGTGGAATACTGGGCTCTGGATTTATCGTCGATTGCTTTAACGGAATATACGGAATCTGTAACAATTGGGTCACCGTTGGTCTGGCTTTCGGGTCATGCTGAAGGCACTTTTTCATCACGTCGATGAGAATCGGAGGAGGCGGCTCGATGTCACTGTCCGGTGGTACAGAAAACGATATTTTCGGTTCAGGGTTTATTATGGCGTTTATTTTCTGCCACGTTCCACGCACATATTGGAATGGAGTGTATCCATAAACCAAACTATAAAGGATGCAGCCGAGCGACCAAACGTCTGATTTGAAACTTATCTATCGAAAAATAAACGGATTACGACGAATGTCTGAAAGAATGATAAATTCAAGGAAAAAAAGATGAATATATTTTGTACCTTGAACTTGGTTCGACTTGGAGAATCGCCGTTGCTACCACCATTTATATCCATCAGAGCTTCAGGACTTATGTAACTCAATGTTCCAATGGAATTGCTTTTCACGACGGAAGTCATGTCGGTATTCAACGTCGAAGCTATACCAAAGTCTATGAGTTTGAGCCTTCCTCGTACCAGAAGAAAATTTGCTGGTTTCAAGTCTGAATGTATCACACCTGAAAGATTAACGACTCAATCAAGATGCTCCTTAAAATTCTACATTCTATACAAATTTTTCTGCAAAATACCATTATCGTGTATGTGTTTCACCGCAGTCAACATTTCGGTCCAGTAGTAGAGAATCATCGTGAAAGGGATTTGCTTCTTTTCCGACATGGACAGCAGCAGATTCTTGAAATCGGTGTCTCCCGCTTCCATAACGACGCTCACTATCGGGGATTTAATTTCGCTGAATAAAAAAATGTGTGTTTGTGAGTGAAAAATACGTAGAGATGGTGAGAAAAAAATCAAACGATTCGATGTTAAATTGGAGAGTATAAAAAATTACTAACTAATCGAACATTTTGACGATGCAGGGTGCTTGAAGCTTCCTCAGCATTGAAATTTCTTGCAGGCAACCCTGAGCGCAATCCTTATCCATGCGACTGAGATCGACCACTTTTATGGCTTTGAGATCGAGAGTCGCTGTATCCTGGACTCTCAGTACTTGACCGCTCATTCCTGCGCCGAGGATACCGAGGACGAGGTACTCCTTATCTTTGACGGTTATTGTCTCACCATAGTTTTGTTTGCGATGTGAAGGTATCGAGGCCTGCACGTTTCTCTTTCCTTCCAAAAAATCCCTTTTTATCTCCATTTCTCTAGGAATCATAGGCTTTGAGTCTCGCGACTTGAGAAAATCTTCCTCGTATCCGGGTACATCAATTTCGGATTTTTCCCTCGACTCCATAAATTTGTTCTCCATTATTTTTTCTCTCGGTATTGCCTCTTTCATGATCCTTTTTTCGATATTCTGAGGATGCCAATTCTCTTTAGATTCTTGAACAAACGATACGCTCGATTTTTCGGGCAAGTTATCCCTGAAGTGATTTTGATACTCGTAATTTTGACTCAGGAGTTTGTCCATTTGGCCGCGTTGATTTGACTGCAGTGGCTGCAAACTTTCGGAGAGAGGTCGTCGTACTTTTTTTTCAACGTTTGGCCTGTATAGGGGAATATCGTGACTGGCGAGCGGTTGAGAAACGACGGAGGATCTGGAGACGGTTTCTCCGCTCGTGGGATGGTTTTGCAAGGGCGTGTGGGCCATGTGAGTCGACGACCAGTTTGCAAATATCGTCGCCGGCGTCTGGACGTGGCTTTTCCCGTAATCCTGAAGCTTGCTTTGCGGGGTCTGGAAAATGTTTCTGTGAGAGGTCGAAGGCGTTGGTCGCATGGAACCGATCGGAGGGTTGTTTTTCATTGGTGTGTCAGTCACGTAGTGAGGACCATGCACCAAGGGGGCTGGCAGACTGGATGAAACCGGTAGATGAGATTCCAGAGCAGAGCTAGCATGGGTTTCTCTGGACTGGTACGTCGATTCTCGAATCTCGAATTTTGAATCTAAATGACGATTTTCGTGCATGCTGCTGGAATAATTGGGAGTCTCAACATTGGTCGACAACAGCGGTGGTCCTGTTGAAGTTACTGGCACTTCCAGCTTCACGTTCGAACGACGATTGGAGCTCAACCTTTCCGGAGGATTCTCCTGAGAATGGAGCAAATTTTCTGACTCGGAACAGAGGCTGCTCGCTCTCTCGATATTGCTCTCTCTTCTGTGCATCCCGCTCACGCCACAATTGTCACCGAGCTGCCAGGGTGCTTCGAGCTTTACGTTTGAACGCCGATTTGAGCTCAACCTTGTTAAATGATTCTCTTCGGAATGGGGGAAAGCTTTAGGCTCTGAGCAACAATTGGTTCCTTCCTGAATGTTGCTCTCTCTCTTCTGAGGCTTGTTTATACTAAAATTATGACTAAAATGTCGAGATAGCGGATCGCCAACTTCGTCGTTAGACTCGGTAATTGTTTCCAGCATGCAGTCCAAATTCTCCTCAAAGACGGTATCATGCCCTTCCGCTTTTTCCTCGCTATCTTCAGGCAGAGGCTGGACATCGTCGGACTCGGATTCGCTGGAATCTTTCTCCTTGTCCTCGCTATCTTCCTCGTCGCTACCGCACATATCCAAAAATTGTTTAATGCGAATAGGCTGCAGAGTAGGCTTGCGGCTCGACAGACCCAGCATTGCGGAGTTTCCCGTTGAATTGTTCGTCTCCTTGAACGAGTCCATGCCTTTGTCCATCCTCGTAACCAGCGTTTAAACTTCTCCCACCCAGAGTTTTGTTTCTTTCGCGAATATTATTGCAGTATTAACCTCAAAGACTGATAAATAATCTTCGATGTTCGCAGAATCGTGAATAATTCGTACAAAAAGAATGAGCTCGTCTCGTTGCTAATTTATCGACGAGGTGCATACTTTACGCACCTGTCATCCCTAATTTTCAATCATCATTAACAATAATTCATCGAGTAACACTAATATCACGCATACACAGTAAACACGAGAGTACAAAAATAAGATCAAACGTATTTTTAGCGAGAATACATATTAGCTGGACGATGAAAAAACACGATATTGCTTGGCACTACGAATATTTTAATTTTTTTTACAAAAGGAGTGCGAGGTATATCCACAATGAATTCCGGCTTCATCGGTACCCGTCTTTTATTGTCCGTCGGAGTGGATTTTGAATTTCAAACGATCGTTCTCATTGGTCGGGAATTCTGTGTAAAGTGCAATGGACGCTTTTTGCACGAGCTGTGCGATTGGCCTCGACCGTTCGTAAACACTCCGTCATTGGCCAGATCACGAGGAGAGGGCGCCATCGACTGTCAATACTTTTGGCAGGAATTTTCAAGCGTTCGGGGAAAAAGAAATCATCAGAGTGAATTTTAATAATAGTCACGTTTTTCTTTTAATCAAAGATCATATTGAAATCACAATATTTACTTAAACAGGTTTTCTTTTTTTTTTTCATTTTGTTAATGAGAAATTGCAAGGGAGAAAAGACGAAGAATACACGGAAAACGTAGCTTCCTCTTGTCGTCTTCTTGTGTTGACAAAGAGAATATGCTCGCAATCAAGAAAATAATAGTTAAAAGAACTCTTCTTTCTCGTTTCACGTACTCTTGGTGAAAAAAGATTATATATATGTGGACGAATAAGTTTCGAGGAGGAAAGATACTGACATGAGAGCGTACAATCAATCTTCGTAGATCTCATATTTGCGTTAATATACGAAAAGGGGGGAGGGGGGAGGGGAGGGGGCGGATCGCCTTCCGCGCTCTCCTACGCGAACATAAAAAGGGCGTCAATTAAAATCGTATATCCGACGAACAGGCACATCCCTAGAAGTATATTTGTCGAATTGAGTGTAACTCTCTTATTCTTTCACTCGCTTAAATTGTCTCGTTTAAAAACTACACAAAGCTGTTCTCACGGATTGACCACGTTTGTCAAAGTCGACGGTCACATCGCGCAATATTTCTTCTTTCTCTCACGCTCTCTCTCTCTCTTTCTCTCTTCATTAATCTATTATCAGGTTAAATTATAAATTATGTTTATCAAACACGTTGGTTATTTTCAGTATTTTTGTTCCTCTTCATTTTTTTTCCCTCTGCCATTCTTTTTTTGTTTTTGCTTTTTTTTCTCAATGCACCATCCACCGAGTCGCACTTTTAGGAAGAAAAAAAAAAAAAAGAAACAATTGATTCGGGACTCGACGCATTTTTTCAACAAACGAGCTCCACGAGGCCACGTGCGTATAAGGACTCGCCTAAGAATTTTTAGGAACTACCTTGGCAGCGATCGGGACTCGACTCGGGCAATCTTCAAAATAATATTCGCAGTTTAATCGTCCGCTCGCAATTCTTTCCCCAATTATTAAACGCTACAATGAATTATCCTATACGTTGCTTTACGTTCTTCTATAAACTTCGTTAGTACTCAGCCCAGCATCTTGATCCATCTTCACGAGAAACTGGTATTACTCGGGGGGGGGCTTCGCCGCTTCGTCGTCGTCGCATACAACTGGAATTTCCATTATTTCTCTCTTTCTCTTTGTTCGGGTTAAAGAATATAATTTCTAGCGTAGAAAGTAAGTGAGGGGGGGTAGAACACTCCGATGTACTATAAAATTTATATTCCGCTTGTCCAGTCTCACCCGCACCAAACACCATTGCAATGAGATCCGAGTGAATCTCGCAACGCTAGGTCGGATCGTAATAACAATAGAAGAAAGAAAAAAAAAAGTAAACAAACAAGTTTAACATCGAGAAACATTATTGACGCGAGGTTCGTACTTGTCACAAAATGCTGTCGACTATGCGCAGTAAGATAGACATAAAAAAATAATATTTCAACTTTGAATGTAACGAGGGGGCGGGGAACGAGAGTGGGAGAGTTGAAAAACGGTGAGTAATGAAAATCAGCGGACTCTCGATGTTTGCGCGCTCGTTACGATGTCTCGCGCCTCGTTTTCTCTTTTGGTTCTCCTCTCTCTCTCTCTTTTTCATTCATGATCTCTTGTCTAACTCACATCAGATTTTTTTTCGATCAATCATCATTGACTCTTATTTTCTATTAAGCGCCAAGTCGCCCCCGGCTTAGCGTTTCCCGTTGTTGAAGAGCGAAGACCGAGACGGTGCTTTAAACGTCGATGCCGCCTGCTGTTGCATCTGATAAGCTAAAGGGTGGATCTTGAACCCGTATAATCTGTGAAAAAAATGTATTAACAACAAACATTAGTATTTGTCAAAAAAAGAGTCTTTTGCTGTCAAATAGCGAATGATCGATCAATTGATAATCACGTTTTTGAAAGTAAAGATATTTACCTAGGTACAAATTGATTAGCGGCACGTTTCGGTCGATATTCCGGATGTACCATGAAAAGCATGTGTGGGAATCCAGTCCCAAAGTACGCTCCGTCATTGTGGTGATGCCTCGAGCTTTTAGGTGTATAAACGTCCATACACTTGGGACAGTAGCTTTTTACCATCGCTTCACCCGGCAAGTCGCTCAATCCCAGCGGCAACATTGGCTGTGCTTCGCAATAAACGCGGGGGCAGTGCCCGAAATCACCGGCCTGGTATTTCTCAATCATCTGAGCGATACCGCGATTCGTAAGTATGTAACGCGCATGGATAAGCCCGTAAAGCATCTCCGCAGCTTGCTCTATCAAGTCCGACTGATTTGGATTGTCATCTAAATCGTCATCTAAATAAAATTCAATCTTGTTACAAAGCGATACAGTTTTACGATTCGTAAAATCTCAAACTTTAAAGAATTTTCGATATTTGGGAAGTTTCTGTCACTGTGAGCGTTAATAAATAAAAATTTCAATAGCTAATGAAACTGAAAGCAATTCCATCACGATTAGAATTTAAAAAATTAGTGATTAGAAGAATTTTTATCAATAACGAGCGCACTCACCAGGCTCCAAGTCCAAAATCATATCTAGTGCTTGACGATAATGTGGAACCTGCTCGTTCAGGCCAGTGAGATTGAACTTGTCCTGGATGTAGTCCTCATCGACCTAAGCAAAAAATGAAAGCAATTGTAAGGAAGAGTCAACGATCGATCTCTCGATAGCGAGCGAAACTTCGAGTTGTCCCTCGAAGATGTAAAATTCTATTTTCTTCTTCCCAGCAAAAGGCGAAATGTCCCAACACAGTGAATTTTTCCGAGTGGATCTTACCTCGCAGAAAAATTCATTCCCTCGCAGGCCACAGAACCAAGAGATCCAAGATACCTCCTCGGAGCTGCTCATCTTTCTAGACAGCGGCAACAAAAGAAAATGAGCGCATTGATAGGCGTACTAAGGTTGACCGAAGCGAGACTGAGTCTCGACGGAACGATTCTTTTAGTCTCAGTTACAAGAGAATGTTAAAACGTGTGAAGAGAATGAAGAGCGAGAGTCAGTGTGTTATAAATACCGATTATCCGAAGATGTTAATCGCTTGAGACAAGGAAATAAGGGGAAATACGCGTCGCGTCGATGATGGAGAAGGAGTGTGAGATGAATGAGAGGGGGAGGTATCTCGGTCGGAAATCCCTTTCGGAGTCGCGTCAAGTTCCTCGGTGCGCGAACTACGTATTATCTCGACGTTTATCACTGTAACTGTCTCTGTCGGGTACCTCGGCGTGCGATGCTCCGAGGACGCTGTGTCTGCGGGACGTCCACGTGGTCGCGATTGACGCGCGTCGCGATTTAGCGGATCAGGAAGCGTGTAACGGGAATTGGGGAGGAAAAGAGAGCGATAGAGCGAAAGAGGGTTAGTAGAGAGAGAATAAATAAATAGAGAGAGAGAGAGAGAAAGAAAGAGAGAAAGAGTGATGCGAGTGAGAATCGAGGGTGAGATGTGGTCGAGGCGCGCTTCGTCGATGAGGAGAATGGATGTTGAACTTGCGGAACGTTCGTTTGGAAGAGGCAAGATGCCCGACGGCCGCGCGGGGTACGGCCCGCGCGCAGCCCCTAACCGAGCTTCACCTACGTTTCCGTGGTCATCGCTGCCTTCATCAGACCCGCCTCGGGCACGGCTCGGGACGGTAAGCAACCGGGAAACGCATTACTCGAGCGAAAACCGGTGTGGGAGCGCGCTGCCTAAGCGAAAACCCAAAAATAAACAGCCCGCACGGCTTACCTTCGGTGCCTTGATTAGCCACGCTTGCTCGCTCCACGACGTAGGTGTCGCTCGAAACGCCCCTGCGAACAAACCTGCCACCTGGCGGCCCTCCGAGCCTCGTTCGATAATTATTATCGTACGTTTATTTATACACTATTTCAATCGAGCCTCCAATCGTCACGACCCTGTCGATTATTATTCTTCGCACTGTATTGAACTTTACGATTTTACGCCAACGACTCCGATTCTTATTATTTCCCTTCCGCACTAAAGTATTTCCCGATTTGTCGAACTCTTACGTGAGCTTGCGCCTCGTTTCGCAATTGCGACGTTCTACTGCGATGGCGCTGCTGTCGAGTGCCTCTGTTTTCACGCTTTTCGTCAAAATAGTCACTTATTTTCGTAAATATAAGACTTTTTTCATACTGTTGGTATTCTGACACAACGGAACACTTTTTTTTCAAATAACACGATTAACACGATTTACCCAGAATTAATTTTGATAACGATCAATTCGTACTGGACGACGTTTATTTCGAACGCAGTCAACATTTCGCGGTTTGTCAGATTTCGTCGCCTAGCAACGCATATTGCTCGGTTTTGGCGTTACGTTTGATTCATCAACTTTTTATTGTTATTCGTTGTAACGCGAAACTAGACAAACGCATATTTAGAGGTAATGCAAATATACAGTGATTTTTCAGAAATGCAACATTAAATTTTAGCAAGTGAATTCATTAAAAATGCACAAATAATCTGGTTAAAAAGTAAAGGTTTTAGGTTATCTAAAGAAACAAAAAAAATGATTTTTAAGTAATAAATCATAATAATAATCCATATGCATTATTGACATGCATTTTTATAACAAAAAAGTACGAATTGATAGAATTCGACTGATCAAGAATGCAGTAAGGGTTAGATATAGTCAATTAAACGTCGATTTGACAGCTGAAAATAATCACCATGTATTTTCGAGGAAAATAATAAAAATGATCAATCATAAAATCAAACACCATCAACGTTTTCACACCGTTTACGATATTTTTTAAATAATTAAAAACCTTTGAAGTATTAAGATCGTATGAGGTAAAGCTAGGTGCACTGCTTACTGCAATGTTCAGTGTGTGTTACATATTTTACTGTATCAATTTTCTTATCAACAGAAAATTCCTCCCGATGACAAACTACTGTCAGGACAAACACAAAACACTGTTTTCTTAACCTTGCAAGGTTTGAAATATACATTTTTTCAATTTTCTTACTTAATTATGAAAAGAAAATTAATTTTTCGCTCACTTTCACTTTTGTTATCTCTATGGGAAAAAAAAAGAAATTAGGACACTTGTCATTTTTCAGATGCATATGTCATTCTGGTTTGGTACTGATCTTGGCACCTTTTTGTTTTCTAACTACAATGTTTCGACTCTTTGGCCGTTTCTTGCAACATGCTTGGGCTTGATTTCTCTTGCTCTTATCTACGAAGCAATGAAAGTGTTTCAAATAAAGTTGCACAAGAGAACAGTTTCTGTTCTTGATTCTAGTATTTCCAGTAGTTCCGAGAATTCATCGCTCCTGGCACAGGGGATACCCAATGTTACCAAAACTGTCCAACAGTGGTACTTTATTAAAAATTATACATATAAAAAAAGACATTTTTTAAGTAAAAAGCCTCATCATAAATTGATTTAAGGCAGAAATGGTTGAGATGGACATTGGAGATTTTGCATTGGACTCTTCATACGACTCTTGGTTACATACTCATGCTGGCTGTGATGACTTTCAATGGCTATATTGGCATTGCTCTGATCATTGGAGCTAGTATCGGATATTGGCTTTTCGGCATGACTCTTATAGAGATGAATTTGGAACAATTCAATGAAGCACGAAATAAAATAACCACTTGTGATCCCGAGTGTGCTGGTAAGATTTTTCCATTGACATATAATGTGTCTAAAAATATTTTAAAGTTAAATTTATTTGTATAATTATTCTGCAGATGCAATTGGAAGCGAGGAAAGCAGGGTCACCAATGTTTCATCTGTTGAGGAGCAATTAGTCACAGAAGTTACAGCAGAAGTTCATTCTGGGACTCCCAGATGAAAAAAAAAAATTTGGATGAATGTTGAAACACAAGGTTTCAAGCTCTATCTATGCAATGCAATAAGTCTGAATTTGAGGAGAATACGGATGCTATTGTTCCCAAATAATATCATATTTTATACAAATGACTTTGAACAAAATGTAAATATACTGTGAGATATATAGATTATTTATTCTTGTACAAGAAATTATATTGTGAGAATTGTAAATATTCTACATGAAAATATTAAAATTTTTATCTATCTTTGTACTATTTTTAAAAATAAAAGTCGTGTTAAAAAAATATATATGTAGAAAAATCTGTTTGAGATTCCCAACAGTTATTTGATTTTTACATTTTCGAACTTTTATTTTATTTACAATTGATCGTTTATTAAAAATTTTCTCATAATTGTGCATTTTTGGAATTTTCGTTAATTTCTACTTTAATTGAAATTATTCGTTGATAAGACTGATTGTATAATCAGAAAGGTAGAAAGGGTAGTAGAAAAGCTACATAATAAGCAACCTAGTGTTCCCAACAGTCAAAATATAGCCATTATTGCCAGGTGTTGAGAATATTCATTGCAACATAGAAAAATGTTTAAACCAGAGGCAAAAAATGTTCTTCACAGCGGAATGTTTCACCCGCTTCTCAGGCAATGGCAGTCAACGAACATCGAAATAACTCCTAATAATTTTATGTATCCAATTTTCATACTGTAAGTAACACATTTGCTTATATAACCTTCAAAATGTTTTTTTTTCCGAGATCTCAAAACGAAAAAGGGGTTCGCGCGCGCATGCAACGTCATCACGTGTACGAAGCCTGCATAGAGCAAAAAACCATGAACAAAAAACAATATTTCATCGATAAATAACGACAGATATGCTAACGACAGATTATCATAAAATATTATCATTTATGCTTCGAAATTTAGCCACGTTTCTCAATATTCCGACATTTATATTATTTTAATTTATTTAATAAACATTTTTGCAGACAAATCCAAGCTGCCTCAAGATAAGATACTTCCAATCACAAAGTGATAAAAAAGGTGTCAATAAAGATTTGTCTCGTTGCTCGAAAATTCGAGAATTTTCTGGAATTGGTTGAAAATTTTCTGCCAGTTGTTACCTTTTTTTTTAAATCAATTTTTCTAGCTCGTAAATTTGTTCACATAGCCATTTTTTGCCAGAGACAATCCTGACGCCAAAGATGAAGTATCAAGTATGCCAGGAATCTTTCGTTACGGGATCAATCAGTTGAGGTCCATGCTGCATCCCCTTGTTGCCAAAGGCTTGCAATCCGTACTCCTCTTTGGAGTTATAAAAGACGAAGACAAAGTAATTTTGTTCCCTCCGTTTCCCCATCTGTTGACGCTTATTGCAAGAAAAAATAAATGATGTTTCTGTTAACAGGATGAGAAAGGGACAAATGCGGACTCCTTCAGAAATCCAATTATTCAGGCTCTGCCGCAATTGCGTCAATGGTTTCCTGATCTCGTTGTGGCCTGCGACGTTTGCCTGTGCCCTTACACAACTCATGGCCACTGTGGGCTCTTAAATCCAGATGGGAGTATCGACAATGACTCCAGTATTGAAAGAATAGCCAGAATAGCCGTGTCTTATGCAAAAGCTGGTAAAATTTACGACTATCTGAAACATACAACATTGATGTAGTTGTCTTGTTATGGTCAAGCTCCAAAAGAGTGTTTAAAACGTATGTATTTGGAAGTCATTTTATGAGGAAACTGTAAAGAACTAAATGTCAAAGAGAATGCGTGTTAAATAAGCGATTTTCTGTTTCAAATATCTCATTTACGTGCAGATCTGAAGGAGTAAAGTAAAGGCAAAAGTCGTAAAGTGACATTATTTTGAAGATAATCCGACGAAAATTAATATTAACGTGCCTTGATGGCACATTAAAATAAGTTTAAAATTTGAGGAAGCTTTATCATGCAGATGTCGAGATATCCATTGTTTAAAATAGCAATTTTTAATACGCGGTCTTATGAGAAGTCACATAAAAATGCGATTTTCAAAGATAAATATCTCGATTTCCAGACGATTTTATATTAAGGTGTTTCGGTACACATAACGAAGTGATAAAAATTCGTTCAAATTTGGAGAGGATATTCTTTCATATGAAATGCATAAACGTGCATTTTTTTAGAATTTTCGTCTACGTATTTTCCGAACAATTGAACCATGAAATATCATTTTTTAGATAATATGGCTATACTTTCCGTGTATAAGAATGTAACTTTAACACTTGATTACTCGCAAGCAATGTGGACGATTTTTTTTCTGAATTTATATAAATTTCTTTAGTAACAAAGAACGTTCGATCAAATTTTCATCGTGTTCTTAACAAATTTCGATTCCCTATACTTTTAACATATAAAATTTCTTTTATTTTCGCCAGTTGTACCGAAAACCCCTTAAACTCAGTGTATGCCAAATTTTAGCGAAAACAGTTTAAAAATAATTTTCACCAGGTAAACCCGTGAATCTCCTTAAGAAACGCTCATTTTTAAGTGCTGACGAGACAACTGCCTGAAGGTACAATTCGATTTCTCAAATTTTCATCATTTTTTCCGTATTATCAGGAGCCCACATCGTCGCGCCTTCGGACATGATGGACGGGAGAATAGGAGCGATTAAGAGAGAACTACACGAAGTCGGATTGTCGAATCGAGTCGCGGTGCTCTCCTACGCGGTCAAATTCGCTTCAGGATTTTATGGACCGTTTCGGGATGCCTCGAAATCCGCACCGAAATTCGGGGACAGAAAGTGCTATCAGCTCCCACCGGGAAGCAACGGACTCGCCGCGAGAGCTGCCGTACAAATTTTTTTAGAAATACAGTTCTTAAATTTAAAATTTTATACAAATTTTTTTATTATAAAAAAATGTTTTTGGAATTTATTTAATGTGCAATCGAGCTTTTATTTTTAGGCTCGAGACGTTGCCGAAGGTGCCGATATGCTGATGGTAAAGCCAGGCCTTGCTTATCTCGATGTCGTTCGCCGAACGAAGGACACGTATCCTGACTACCCGATGTTCGTCTATCAAGTCTCGGGCGAATACGCGATGCTCTATCACGGGGCGAAAAACGGCGCGATCGATCTCAAAAACGTTCTCACCGAGGTGTTGCTCTCGATGCGAAGAGCCGGCGCTGATTGCATCATCACCTACTTCACGCCTCAAATCATCGACATGCTGCAACCAAAGAGCAAAATTTGAATTTAATAATCGAGGGACTCTACGATTCGATGATTTCCCGTACTTAAGGTAGTTCTATAGTTTTATCGATTATTTAGGAATTTGTTGAAAATTGGTACAGCCATTCTTTGATACGTTACGCATATACGTACCAAATTTTAAATATTTATTGTCAAAAATTATTATTTTCTGCAGTCTCCCATAAGAGAACGTGTTAAATATTGGAATTTTCAATACTAAATATTTTAAATTCTAGATGGTGAACCTTCTTAAAATTTAGCATAGCTCTTTATTGTACTTAAAAGAAGCTTCCTCAAGTTTTTTAAAAAAATCTTAAGATTATGATTTTTTAATTTTCATACGTATGTAGCAAGTACAAGTTACCTTGGATGACCTTGAATTTTGGGTATGTTGTTCTTGAAACAATTTGCAACAAATTTTCTTAATTGACTTAAGCTCTAAAACCACATGGTATGGAGATAAATTGAAATAAAAACTTTTGATTTGATTGTACTATAGAACTACCTTAAGGAGGTACTTGCATTTAACGATTTTAAAGATAATTTCTTCAAAATTTGCATAAACCTTCCTTAGCATCGTACGCAAGCGTGTTAAAAATTTGAAGAAAATTTCACCGTGTTAAAATCGAGATATTAAATATTGAAAAAGACTATTTTTTGGAACTTTTGCCATAAGAGCTCACATTAAAAATATTTTTAATATTGAATATCTCGATAACAAAACGGTAAAATCATCTCAAATTTATTCAGCATTTTAATGCAATGACAAAGAACGTTTACATGGTTTTTCAAGAAGAAATATAAATAAAAACCCGGAACTTTGGCTCTAATTCACACGGGGAAAAAAACTTGACACGGCCCTTAGCGCAAGTACCTCTCCTCAATTGTCGAGAATCCGAAAAAATTTAACGCGTTTGAATTTCTTCTAGAAGCTTTTCATGATTCCGTTTTACAAAAGTATCGAATCATTTTTTATTTTGACATTCTGGGAAACTTGACGATGACGATAGCTGAATTTCATTAATAACCGGGGCTTGGTTGAAGTGAACAAATTTTTAAATAAATAAACGAAATTAAATAAATAATGCAGAAATTTTATCGTGTCGTTGGATCCCGATTGAGGTCATTCGAGAATCGAGAGAACGAACAGGGCTGAATGACTCCGGAAAGGAATACCGTTAGAAATGTTCAAAAGAAGGCCGATGAACGCACGCGTGGGCTCGCTTCAGGGGCGTCCATTGACAGAAATCCCAACGTTTTTTCTTCGCGCAGGTTCGAAAGAATTTTCGCGAATGCATATGTTATTATTTATCGGTATCGTGCCTAAAAATAAATATCCCGAAAGATCATTTTCGGCCTGGCTCAATTTATTTTCGACGTCGCGAGTGAAGCAAACCAAATATTTTTTTTATCAAGTACGTGGTGCACGGATTACGTTCCACAAGGAGAATGATCCAGTAGCGCCGAGAAGCGACGTGGGCCAATGGGGAATCGCCAACTCTCGTCCACGCGCCAATCGTTATCTGACTTTCCGTTTCCACGTTGACTCTTCGACCAATCGCAGTTGGCCACGACGAAAATTATCCCGTTAATATACCGGCGTTCGTTCTCCATTCAGTCAGTCGTTTGAGAAAGCCAAAAGAACGAGGACGTATTCCCAGAGTGCGTGACATTTCTACGTTTTTTTATTCTCCAGAAGAGCGAAGTGTTCTAGATTTTTCATCGGTAAGAGGCTGTACGCTGAAAGAATTTTGTTCCTCACTCACGATTCGTTGAAATTTTTCGTCGTCGTTTTCGTTTGCGAGTGAATCCTCGATCGTTAAATTTACGTGGCCAAAAGATGCCACGTCTCTGGCGACGTGTTTAATTTTCGGAAATTAACTCCGTCGGGTCTTGAATCCATTGAAGAGTCATCGAAATCGGGAAATTCTTCGATATACACTTTTTATCCGGGATATTGGCGGTGCGCGAGATTTGAACGATTTTCTGGAAACATTCGGTAATTCATCGGGGAATTCTATCAATAATACCGGTTCAATCCGCTCGATGAATATTTAAAACGATTTTAATGAGCGTCACGAACATTATTAAACCCGCGACTCGATATCGACACACGAAAATATTCGTACGAGGAAAATATCGGAAATTTGACCTTGTGGCCACGTATGTCTTTCTCACGTCTAGAATCTTCCACCGTTTGGTTATCCAGAAATCTGTTACCTCGAAATTCGTTCGTTCCTGTTTATTTTTAAATTTTACCTACATTTACGTTTCGTATCAACGTTTTCTATTCAAATAATAAAAAATTTAATTGCGATAAAAAGATTATGTTGAAAAAAATTGAAATTATTGACTTTCATAGAAATTTATGCAAATAAACAGCAATTGTGACAATTTTTTTCATTCTTCTATTGTTTCTGTTGCAGGTAAAATATTCAGAGAAGCAAGATGAAGGGAGCTGCAGCTCTATTAGTTTTTGGGCTGATTGCCGCTCTGGCGATAGCTCAGGAAGACAAGAAAAAGGAGGAACTTGGAACAGTCATTGGTATCGATCTTGGAACAACGTATTCATGGTAACTATTTTTGAGATCATTGAAAAAAGTTAAGGTAGTACAACTGAGATGGTCTATTCAAAAGTTTGTCCTTATGTGTTAACTGAATATAAAATCATCAGTTGAAATTTCTTGAGACAGAATTTATTCAAAAATTGCACAAATTTTCATTAGCATTGTGTTAACATGTTTGCAAAATTTAAAAAGGC
>JAPYYW010000829.1:0-39735 GCA_030522545.1 Cremastinae sp. A BG-2022a
CAAATAATTAACATTTTCGTTATCTACGGGAAATTTCCGATCGAATAGGCTCTTAAAATCGAAAAAAAAAATTTCAAAAAATTTGGTGAGTCACACTGGTTCTCGTGGACCCATGAAAAATTTTGACGCACGTCAAATTTTTTTCTAATGAGTAGAGATTAGCCAAAAGTCAATGCGTTCAGCATAATACACGCTCTATTCCGATTAATCGATTAGAGGCCTCATGTCTTTTTTAATATAGATATCATGCTCGTAGATCCCCGTGCTTTATTGTTTAAAATTGCAAAATATAGTTTTTAAAAAGCTTTTAAATTTCAACGTATATGGAGCTCGCTCGTGTGTGTGCGTTCTCATCGAATTTCATCGAAATACGCTCACCGTTGATATCCACTGGCTGGGTATATACGATTCGACATGTAAACGAGCTCAAACTCCTTGCGCAAACGGAATTTCACCTGACGAGAGAACGGGAAGGAGAGAAGCTTGCACGCCCGATAAATTGTATATGTATATACGTCAGGCATAACCGTGAGTAGATGAAGAAGAAATAAGCGAATGTTCGAGGAATCGTACGAAGGCTGCATGTCTCGACTCCGTCGTCGCAAGATTGAGCAAAGAGAGCCACCCTTTGGTTCCATCCAGCCAGAAACAAGCTTCCAACCCCCCTTATTCCGTCCTCTTCAATCCCCGTTCTCGCTCCCTCACGGTTCTGCATTCCAGTTAACTCGCTCTTCGCCCGGCAGAAAGGACTTCATTCCCTTTCCTCATTAATGCAGCACATCCAGCCAAATCTATGCTAATCAATACATTATTTACTAGGCGACAAAATGCAAGCCCTGTACTCTCCCTATGTATTTCCTTTTCATGCGACATCCCACCCTCCCTTTCTTCTCTCCTTTTATCGCTCTCGTTTCTCATCGACAAACGCACACGGCGTGTATACACCCAATGTTATTCCGAATAAAGATAAATTATTCCGGTTTACGAATTTTGGAAAAACATGCCATTTGCGTGGCCGATCGTTTTTCCATCCATCACTTCATCCCCTTCGTCGCTCTCCCCGTTAAAACCGGGAATCCTCGCGAGCATTCTTCTTCCAATTATACGACCTTCGAGAGATCGCTTCATCACCATCTCTTCATTACTTTTTTTTTCTCGCGTCGGGAACACACGCCCGATCTTTTTTTTTTCTAATCCCGCGTATTGCCGCGTAGGCGCGCGTTACGGTTTGACGAAAGGAAACGACTCGACGTCTGAGAAAGAGAAATAAAATGATAAAGACGGCCATGATGGATGGCTCCGCCGAGAATACATAATTTTCGGCGAAAGAAAAAATGATCCACGTGGGCGCCGCGTTGTCCGCGTGAGGAATGAATTTTCGAAGTACCACACTGTGTAAGGGCGACACAAAGGAAAAATATGGTCGAGCGGGCCTGGGGAAAGAGAAGAATAGAAATATATGAGGAAAAGTATGAATTAGAGGTTGAGGCTCTTTTTTCGATTTTTCCTATTTCTCGGCTATTCATTTATCTATATTCTTGTAGAATCGAATTTGGGGCGGTTTTTGTCAGAAAAGATAAATTCATTGAGAAAAGTTATTGCAAATTGAGTGTAAGGACTATGAATAATATTATATCCTTTAAAAACTTCATAAATTTTTGGAATTTTTTATTTCTCGATTTTAAGAGCTTATTTGATCGGAAATTTCTCGTAGACAACGAAAATGTTACTCATTTGGGACGTAATCCAACAATTCATATTGAAAAAAAAAAAAAAACTGATCAAAAAATCATTTTTTTCACCTTTTCAATATGAATTCTCGGATTGCGCCCCGAGTAATTAGCATTTTTGTTATCTAAATATAATATATCTAATAGTGTCGTGAAAATTATTCTGTCACTTTTGTAACGGTTTGTTCCCAAAGTAAAAAACCGTAACAAAATTCTCAGTGCACATGATTTTGTGTTTTGTTAGCACATGATTCAAAGTTTTGGTACAAAAAATAAAGAGGTCTATAATAAATTTGGTATACGGTGGGGTGTACACTTTCGATGAATGTGTATGCACGTAGAATATTATTAGCCGACATAAGCTGATCAGAGTGGACGGTCTCGTCGTATATAAACCTCTGGGGGCAAGGGCGGGCGAGAGCGCGATGTGGGGGGGGGGCGCGTCGAGACGTTGATTACATGCCGAACGGGCGATTGTATACGCGGGCTTCCCTTTGCACTGGAAAACGCATCGTAAATTCATCAGGGCGTCGAATTGACTTGTGTATACTCGTTGGTCAGTTTATACGACGCTTCCGTGCTTCCGCATCAATTATCATACAAGCTGTTGTTCGCGCCCGGAACCCACCCCGATTTATACGAATTATCATCGCGTTAGTTCATTTGATTCGCGGTATCATTATTGCCTGCAGTTGTTATTATGCAGCTCGGTACACATATCCGAACTAATAACGGTAAACAATACTCACTGGAGACATAAAAAAGTCTTCCTTCATTATTTGTCCATTTATATCATTTTCGTTACATTTCACAAGCAGGTTATTCCGTTCATTTATTTTGTAGTCGATTTATTCGGCAACCACTGCGCAGACTCATCGACTTGAAATCCAATAAAGAATTTAGACATTTTTTTAAGTCATTTATCGACATCTGATGCATTAATACACTGTAAAAAATTTCGCGGCGTTAACCACATATTGTGTGAGTGATAAAAGGAAATGGTGTAAAATAATAACATCGGTGTGTTTCGTAAAAGATATGTAAAACGGTGTTACTTGCTGATTTCACGGGGTTAAAAATTAATATTTTCAGCAACAGGAATGGGCAGAGTTTGATACTTTCCTGAGAAATGAACATTTTTCAATGGATGATGTTCATTGCATCGCCATCGATGAAATAAGCATCGCACCTGTATCGAAAGATTTTCATTTCTCAGAAAAGTATAGAGTTTCGTCCACCACTGTTCAGCAATAAAACTTTGTTTATACATTTCTGGCAGTCCATTCTATTAAGTGGCAATAAGCGAACGAGAATTAACCCGAAGAATTTAGTATCATAGGTACCTGAGCTGAAGCTTGGTATACCAAAACATCATTTATGGCTCATATAATCCAAATATCATATTCAGCAAATCGGTTCTCGAGGTTATCTTTTGTTAATTATTTTTGAGAGGATGCATAATTGTTTCAAGGAACTGATACTTAAATATAAAAATTATTGAAACATTGCCAGAACCCTTGCTGCTCATCAACATCAACGTTACATCTGCTTTAAAAAAGATTAGCACACAAATTTTTTTTTAAAGAAACAAGTCTAGACAGTAAATTATCTTACATCAGGGTAAATATATATATATCTGCATTCAGAGAGTGAAAAACAAAAAAATAAGTTACGAACCTGTTAACATGGAATTTTTTACGAACAAAGTTGCATATAACATGTGAATGAACCTTACAAACAAATCGAAACTTTACATTATTCCAAAATATTCTTTATATTATTGAGCTATTGCTTAATCTGTATCTCTTTTTTATTCACACCGGATGGTGTTAGCAAGAATAGTGTTACTTCTTTAATTTTACGCACTAATAAATGGTCTTTATATTACGGTGTTAATTTATTAACACTGATCAAATACTGCATATCAAACCACATCTATTAACACCATGCCATTCTACATCGAACGGTGGGAACTATATAGACCAATAATGGTGTGTTTAATTAACACAATTTTAACACCAGATTTATACGTTTTTGAAAATATTTTTATTCTGCTTTTCGAAATGAAAGATATGGAGAATAAAGTAGAGTGTAATCTGAGAAAAAAAAGTGTGGTAGATTCGAGAAAAAAGCATAAAAATCTGGTGTTTGATATAAGTACGATGAAGCTCATCGCGCATCTGCGCAAATCCAACGCTGCTCTTCCCGACTGACCTGTCGAGAACTTAGTATTATGTGACGATGGCTACATAGTTAAACATAAGTTTCATGATAAAGTTCAGGAGTGCCGAATATATGGGCTATGCGCGGAGAGGAAAATCGATTCGTTTCCATCTTGCTCGTGTTCGCGAGCACGCTCGCATGCAAGAGAGAACAGAGAGAAACGTTTCAGTTGGAACGTATCCCCCGTCATCGCGCGTTTCTCGTTACCCGAATTCGTTCTTCCTCACATTTCACGTCAGTCCGCGCTGCAAGGGAGAGTATACTTTATCAAACAAGTTTCCCATCGACGTTTCCCCGCTGTCTGCCAAGTTTCATAATTCACTTCGAATTTTCACGACGAGATAATACAATTCTCCCTTTGCCCATGCACTTCTTTCGTTCTCTCCGCTCTCTCTTTTTTTTTCTCTCTACTTTTTTTAACCCGCTATGTAAGCAATTTACTTATCCATTTGGCGCCCAGCTGTGTTTGCAAAAGACTCGACGCGCCTCTTTTTCTCTCCTCGAAATAGGGAAACTGCTTTACTAATTTGAGGCGAGAGAAAAGTCGTCCACCCCTCGGACGCTTCTTTCATTGCTGGTATACAGATGCAAGCACTTTTCTCTCTCTCTCTCTCACCCCTTCTATTTGCCTCCTTTATCTCTCTGCCTCTCTACAAATGAGGAGCGAGAGAGAGAAAAAGAGAGAGAGGGGGGGAAAAGGGGAGGCAAAGCTTGCTCGCTTTAAAGAGATCCGGTAACACGGGTCGACAGTTATAATCTCCTCGGTGCACATGAATTTCGAAGATAGAACCAGAGCCGGAAAAGCATAGTGCAAGTTGGCACAGTACAGAAAGGAGACAAAAAGGGAGAAATAAGAGTAAGAGAGAGAGAGAAGTCAGGCCAGCGAGCATTCCGCGACCCCTTTCGCCGCATGCTGAATTCACGAGGTGTCCTCTTTCGTCTCGCTCCCTTTAACTCAGAGGCTCTGCAGAGCGCGCGCTTCTGCGAAGCTGCATTTTGTCCTTTCTCACCCGGTCTTTTCTCAAACCATACATAAATACACGTACACGCGTTAACTAACGAATTTTGCACCGTAGCGTCCACCCTGCTCGCGCACACGTTCTTCGCCTCTCTCTAATAATACCTCTCACCGCCGGACAATTAAGATGTATTCTTATTATCCGCTACGTACAGTTAACTTACTCGGTCATTATGCAAACAGCTCTAAATCCTCGGAATACCAAATTCCCTTTTCCAATCATTGCCATGTATTTTCCGTGTCATCAAACTGCCAGAAATCACAAAAATCTACATGGCCTTAATCTGACTTTACATTTCAACTTCATTTTAGGACTAGATTTTAATTTATTATCATTGCAATTGATTACCAAGTCAAAAAAGATGATTTTTGGATCAGTTTTTTTAATTTTTCTATATGAATTCATGAATTGCGCCTGGAATAAGTAACATTTTCGTTATGTACAGGAAATTTTCGATCGACTAGGCTCTTAAAATCGAGAAAAAGATATCCAAATATTTTTGCGAATTTTTGAAGGTATACGTTTCCATTTTTTCAAAAATTGATGGATATTAACGTTATTCCTTCGCCAGTCGCTTTGTTTTGTAAAAAATTTTTAAAATCATCCATAATAAAGTCGACTTTGTCAAGAGAAAGTAAAGGTATCGCAAGTTGAAATTTTCTATGGGTGTACGAGGCCCAGTGTGACCCACATCAAAAATTCGCAAAGTTTGTTCAAATTTTTTTTTCGATTTTAAGAGCCTAATTGATCGGAAATTTCCTGTATAGATAACAAAAAAGTTAATTATTCGGGCGTAAAATCTATAAGAATTCATATATTGAGCAAACCAAAAAACTGCATATACTACAGATTATATATATTATAGGCGTCAGTACACAATTACGACATTCTCGAATATACATTTGCAAGTGATGAGTGCAGAACTTTGAAAAAGTATATAGTATATTTTTTAGCCTATCGGAATTTCGAAGCTGTGTTGGATGATGGATTATCGATTGATGTAACCACTTAATGCTTGCCTCCTCATTTTCTCTCTCGCTCTCGTCTCGCTTGTCGCTTTTGATACGAATCTTATAGGAGCTCCTTCTGATACACCGAACACCCTGTATTATACACATATCCATGAAAAGAGAAGCAACTGAGTCTGACTATTACGCTCTCGCTCTACTTTCCGGCTGACTGTTCTTTCATTCTCTTTTCCCCTGTGCAATACATCTGAAAACACTAGAGGAAAGAAAGAGAGGTGGACAGATAGGAAGAATATATATAAAAGTACAAGTTCCAAGGAGTCAACGACCTTTTCAAGGGAAATCGGATAACGACTGTAATAAAAAGGTATAAAGAGAAAAGAGAGAAAGCAGTCCACCATCCCTCTTGCACTATCTCCACCGTGTTTGAAGATACGTAATCTCTAAATTGCTTTTACGGGTCCTACGCCGGTATTACGCGAAAGGAAGAGAGAAAGGGAGCAAGAGGTCCTTGGCAAAAAGGATTATTATGTAGAGAAAAGAGGATAAAGAATAATCCAATGATCCAATATCCGCTTTCTGTCGCTTCCATGTATAATAAGCGACGAATATTGTAATTTATTCCCTCGTAGCAGCGGAGCTCAAGATAATAAATAATATTTCGCGAATGAAACTGCGATAGCAGTTGAGATTGTTGCTAATTAATTAACTTATTTTCGAGACTCTGTTATTTATTTTCTTTTCTTTTTTCATTCATCTTTCTATATATGTTCTCGATCTATATGTAACAACAATCTCTTTCAATTGTCTCATCGTGGCCCTTTTTTCGAAGAAATCAATTTTCTTTTTTCGACGAATCGCGCGAAGAGAAATAGGGAAGCTAGAAGAGGGCGAGGCGGAAAAAGGGATCGCGAAGCGACAGTCGTTGAATCGTGGAGTAATTGCGTAACGCAATTACCGGGTCGGCCGGTATAACGGTTAGTAGCTCAGACCCGGAGGAGGTGTTTCACCCGAGCACCCTAATGGCGCTCGAGAAAAGTCGAGGACGCGCGATAATTAGGAGAGAAACGAGAGAAAAGAAACAGAGACTCCCGGCTGGTTATGTCTCGGAGAAAGAATAATTTTTCGGCTCGTGAAAATAATACAATTCCCGTGGAAAAACAAAAAGAGAAATGCGTGATAAAATAACCGTAATTAAAGAAAATAAAAATAAAAGTATATCGTAATGAGGCATGCACGAATGCCTCATCGTTCGAACGATTACTTTCGAAAGATTATCGGATCTTTAAGGATAATTAATACGCCCCGTTACTCACGAATAACTTTTCCTTGCGCGCTTCGTCTCTCGAAAAACTTCCGTTTCGCATAAAACACGGAGAGACGAGCGCGCGTCTCTCACGATATACTCCTCTCTTATATTTTCCTTTCCCTTCAGCTCATCGCTTCCTCTCATTTCTCGATCCCGTTCCATTTCCGGCGATACAAAGTTCGTTTCCCGAAAATGCTGGCTCGAAGGAAAGTCCCCGGGGGTGTGTAACCCTTGCACACATCACTATCCGATCGGAAGTGATGAAGAGGAGAAAAGAAGCGCGAGAGAAGATGAGAGAGAGAGAGAGAGAGAGATATTGAGATAGCGAAAAACTTTTTTTCATGTTTTATGTCTTTCTGTAAGGGTTGAGACATTGAAATTTATGGATTTCAACTGCATTGGAAGCATCGGTACGTTTCTCGCTATAGATTCCTCCATCGAGAGACGGAGTGTACAGTAATGATGGAGTCGCCGTAAAACTTTTTCACCCCTTCTTCTTTCCGTTTCGCCGTTTCTCCCGGTGGCTTTATAGTCGCAGCTAGGGGGCGAGGGGATGGAGGACTTTGGGTACGTAAACGCACCAAGATTTGTCCGAGGAGACGGAATTGGAAGAAAGAGCGTACCTGTGTTCATGCGGATCTCCGTAACTCGTTCGAGAAAGAAGAGACCGGGAGACGCCAGAACGAAATGTACCTGGTATCGCCGTTACCGTCTCTCGTTTCTCCCCGAGATATTTTGCCTATATGTATATATATCCCATATATATTTATATTGTTGGGAAAGCCGTGAGCTCCTTCTCGTTTTGCTTGGTTTACCGGCGTAAAAGGTTTACAGCCTGTAAAAATCCAGAAAACTCTCCTTCCCCGCCGCCTTCCAAAAGCTCTTTCTTTCTCTTTCTTTTTCCATTTCTCTCTCTCTCTCTCGCTCTCTCACTCTTATTCGAAACTCTCCGGCTCTCCTTCTTTGCATCTACCATCCGTACGTACAGGAGTAAACTTTTGTGTATTATGTGGAGTGGGTCTCACTCTCGAATCGAGATCTGTTTCTCGAACCTCAACGCCGTAAAAAAACGTGTTACGCCAGCGACGAGCGGGGCCAGAATATAAGCGGAAAAGGTAGTCGGAAAAAATTGCAGGAATACGGAAAATGCAAGCGTACCATTTTTCTCTGATAACGAATTATTTTCAATAAAATTTTCATATAATAATCAAAAATGGTATATTTCAATGAGCATTCTACTTTTCTTCGATAGTACATTTTTGAATGAAACTTTTCAACATAATAATATTCAAACGATATTTTGACGAGTCGCATTTTTTCCTGGATAATCATTTTTCGTGATGAAGTTTTCAAACGATAAAAATGTCCAGGGGATTTTTTTATGAGCGGAAATACGTGAAATTTTTTCTCGACGCGCGGGTTTACTCTCTCTCTCTCTCTCTCTCTCTCTCTCTCTCGCATTGGTATTGAAATCTCAAGATCGGTCTCGGGAGTGTTTCGTTAAAAAGATTTTCAAAGAGAATTCCTCGAGTGTCTCGAGCATGGTAATACAAGATGAAAAAGTAATGCGGTATAGCGAGCTAATGAAAAGTGTTGCGTGTAGACGAGCTAAATAGAAAGAGGGAGAGCAGAGGGAGCGAGCGAGGGAGAATCGCGAGTGAATATAATTTCCCTGGTGTCCAATCCGTCGGTTGCACACACGCGGGGAGCTGGCCAACCTCGGCTCTTCGTGTCCGTGTAGAAAACAAAATATATCTCTTGGGGGGGAAAAAGGGAGTCTGCGGGAGAACACGACACGCAAGGGCGTCGAGGGATGAGAGGAAAAAAATAGCGTCTCGTTAGAAAAATCTGGTCCTCCCTTTTTTTTCCTCAATTGAGAAAACTTCGTTTCGTGACAGCGTGAAAAAGAAATAAAAATGAAAAATGTGTTATCTCGAAAATTCAGAGGGATTAGTCAAAAAGAATTAGTTACGTTGGAAAAAGAGGGAACATGGCGAATGATACAGAAATAATATCGAGTTAGATGCTGCATTTTTTTATTTTTTTTGAAAACTCGAGCTTTTCCGGATTCACGGTTTATCAGACTTATTCCAGAGGAGACATCGACTTCGTGGAATGACAATGAAATCAATTAGACAGTGCGAATATGCCTCTCCGGAGAAGCGCTGTACAGGAATAAGGATCGCTGATTCCGGGTGCAGCAGACGTAACGGAGCCTGGAAGCTCCTCATCCTTACCCGGCGATGAGATGCTTTCACGGCGCGGAAATCCCGTGGCCTCGCTCTCCAACTGATTACGCGAAAGCTCGGCGATAATTACACGTCCCCCGGATTACAGCTCGACGCATTTTCGTTGCCCCGTTTATCGATGTACCGTGCGAGACAGAGCGAGAAAAACAAACGTCGAGTCGCCTTCCTGCGAAACGGAAAAGACAAACAACGCGACAAATTGGAGAAATTTTATTTCCCTTATCGACGAACGGGATGAAGAAGTGCCCCGAGAAATGTAATTACTCGCTTTCTCTCCGTACCGATATCGAATGGAAAAGGGCGTCGAGCGACACGAAACGCTCGTGAGAATAATTGTCACGAGAAAGCCGGAAATTTCGAGAGTTTTTCTTCATTTTTATTCATTTCTTTGTGGAACAATCTCCTGGTGAATTTTTCATCTCGTTCGAATCGATCGATCGCAAACTTCACACCTGTTCGAGTAATTTTTATCAATGGACGGATACAATCGAATATTAATTTGTCGAGAATTTGACAGGATTTCATTCCGGTGTGCTTTGAAGCCTGATGATGAATACCGACAGAAATATAGTGTATACGTGTACGTATCAGGTTCGTTCGTTTATATCCGCAGAGCGAAGAGAACATATTCTCGTATATGTTCGGATATAATTGTCGGGTACCCTCGACACTCATCAACCCTGCCATTAATTATTTCACGATCTCTGTCCTCCTGTACGCACGAGTGGAATATTGGAACTTGATCCTTGAGCCAATAACTATTCCGACTTTGTGCTTTTGGTATTCATCCGCTCTCCATCCACTACCCTCTCTCTCTTTCCCTCTGCGTATCCTTCATCATTATTTATAGTTATACACGCGTATTTGCTAACATTTGATTAATTAGCTAATATCGCTATCATCTGTCTGATACGCACGAACTGTTACTACTTTTATTTCATTCCGAATACACATTTTTACCATTAATTACGTGTTTAACTAGAGAAATATCATTTAATGTTGATTCAAATATCTAAATGAGAAGTATTTGACCTCTTCAAAGTGGATTTGTTGAATTTTTTGCAAAATGTATATAATTTTTTGAAATATGTTTCCTGTAAAAAAATTCTGTAAGTGGTTCAATATATTAACTATTATAAACGATGTGAAAATTATAAGTCGTCACGTTATGACCTTTTTCACAAGTAAATATTATTCATACATGAATATTATTTTCCAAAATGTTTCATAATTTTCTATTTTGGACACAAATAACATCCTTGAAGCAAGCAAAATTGAAATCTGATACTCTCGTTACCTGAGCAGAGACGTTTAATCCGAATTTGGCAAGCACACAGAGCCAGCGACACGTTTTTTATGTTAACAAAACAATCTGATTTTCGATGTGCAAACAAGATAATCCGTTTCTGAAGTGATTACACACGAAGCGTGTATAGCGGAGGGGACTGGAAAGCTGTAATGCGTATTATACGAAAATGGTAGGTGGCTCGACGAGCTGGACTAATTATCTCGAAACGGCAACACAATGGCATATTTGGTGAACTCGAGCAAGGCACGGGGGCGTCTCTGGCAACTGCTCGCTCCAGTCTCGATTTCTCTCCGTCTGTGTGCAGAAGCTTCGTCGTTTCTGTTTGCAGGCTTAATACATCTTATTGGTCGATCTGAAATTTCTACAATCCGTCCAGTCGGGCAATTCATCCTCCGCACTGTTTATACTGTAACACCTTCTCCCCTCACTTCCGCTGAAACTTATTCGACCAAAGTTTGAATTAATTTTGCTACGATCGTTTGTTTACCGATTACGTTCGTGAGTTCTTTTTTTTTCATTTTCAATAACCCAATCGATCTGTAATTTCCCGTGGATGACGAAAATGCTAATTATTTCGTAAATAAATTGAACAAAAAGTAAAAAAAATTAGACCGTGACTACTTACAAAAGTATAGTAGACCGTATCTACTTTCTTTAAGTAGATACAGCCTTATTTAGACATGAGGCTTTTTCGTCTTTTCTTTTCCATTCCTTAGCGTCAAGACAAAGCGGTGTCTTTCGTCTTATCGGTACAAAAGACATTTTGGCGAGCGCGTCGAGATTTTATTTTTCGTTCGTATAATTTTCTTTCGCTATAAAATCGTCGATAATTCAGATATTGCGCGTTCGATTGCGTTATTCCTCGTCTGGGCGTTGGTCTGTCTCTGCACCATGCTCATTTTCTCCGAGTTGTTTTATAGAACGGAACTAGCGATAATTGCATCGTATAATTAACGCCCCTGGCATCCCAGCAGCAGCCGCCGCGACGATTCCCCGTAGCTTCAACCTCCAGCGCGAGAGCCCATCGTCGTTTCGACCCAGTCTCCCACTCGCTTCCAACCATCGCCAAAACCCTTTGTAACCTTCCACTCGGAGCGATCTTTCCCTTTCTTTCTGTATCACTTAAAATCGAGCTTTTTGTCCTCTCACGAAAAAGTCTGTGAAGGATGCTAATTTTAGTCTCTCTAGAATGATTTCTCAAGCGACGAACAAAAACTACCCCTTTCCGCAATTTTGTACACGCTGTGTATACGTTTATTGGATTAAACTCAATTTTTGTTGTAGACTCAACCGAATCGAGCTCTATGAAGAACACGGGACGAAGCGCTCCGGGATTTCATTTCTGGTTGGACGAGCTCAGCGGTGACGATGGAAAATGCTCCGGCTCTCGACTCTGCTGCAAGGAATCATAAATATATTGATATCCGAAGCGGGAAAGGTTTTTAGGTAATTCATCGAGCGTAAAATACAATCGACGTCTTATTCTTTTTTTCTTCGTCCTTTGTACGGATTCGAGTCAAGAGTTTTGTTTTTTAAGGTTGAAGATGACACCGGGACGTCGCTGAGAGTCAGTTGCACGAAAAGAGAGACATGAGAGTCTCAGGATCCAAGGAAATGGCGGCTCGACGCTCGACTCCCGAGTCCAAATTGAGCTCAGCTTTTTGGAGATTCGCGATCGGATTTCTCCTGCTCGCTCTGCCCCAAGTCTACTCTCAGTTTACGTGGACTGACATCTTCATCAGCAATCGGAGTGAGTCTATTTTCTTGCATGTAATTTATTCCACACTCGAGATAAATTTATGGTATTCACAACAAAGTAATACACAATGACATTAGCATTAAAAAAACACATAAATCATTATATACAGCTCGCAATAGTATACATTTCCTATATTAAAAAAGATGTGAGGCCTCTAATCGATTAATCGGAATAAGAGCGCATTGTGCGAAGTTATATGAAATATGCGCCTAATAGAAGTGCAGCAAAATATCAATTCATACTGTCCGTGGACAGCGTTGCTTAACTTGGGCGATCGCCGAAGCCACACCCCGGCCACGCACCCAATTCCGTCGGCCTAAATAAAACAAATATGGTATTATATTGGTTATTGTGAATTCAATAAGTCAATAACAGGATTTATTTGTGTTTTCTTTTTTGACAAACGCGTTTATAAAAAATATTAATATTTTTAAAAGAACTGACACTACATTGATGGGATTGAAGCTATCAATATACAATTAAGAAGAATAAAGTCGTTTGGAAATGAAAAAACATATAAGTTGCTGATATATCAGACAATTTCTCCGAGTGCAGGCTACAATCCATTTCCACAAAAAGTATCTACTGCGAGGCTACTATCTTTTAAACACAGTTCAGTTAAATAATTAGAAGGGAATAAGTGTACGGGGTAAAATATAATGGGGTAAGCCTGGGTCGAAACTTCTCGGAGTTCTGCTCGTTTGTTCCGAGCCGTTTCGCGAGGGAATCACTGTTCTCTCGAACGTACGATTCCGTGCCTTTTCTCCGATAATTTGGGAGAATCGGTTTCCACGGCGGCTCCCCAAGGGCGCGTTTCTTGGACGATTCGAGGCTGCGCCTCGCGCGGTCAACTTTCTTCGAGCGTGTAAACCAGGTGAACCGGGCTTCGAGCAGAGGGAAAGGATGGAAAAACGGGAAGGGAAAAAGATGCCGGGCGAAAGTTTTGCGTCCTCGAGTACTACAGTTCCTCTCGTAAAAGCTCGAAGAGGGACTCCTTGGCTCGCTCGTACTACCGGATTGGAGTATTGGATTCTTCGGATTCTGTCTTTGCTCCGCGCAGCCGAATCCGTCTATATTCCACCCTGCTCCCCTTCTTCTCTCTCTCTCTCCACCCCGGTCGATCTCTTTTGTCGAACGAAATGCCGGACGATATAGAGCCCGGAGATGAAAAGAAAAGAGCGAGGAAACTTTGCTCACTCCTCCGAGCTGTCGTCACTTACAAAGAAACGAGGTGCAAGAGGGAGAGAGAAGAAAAATGACGAGCACACGGAACTCGGAGAGAGAGAGAGCGAGAAAAGCAATATTCCTGATCGCTCCGAACCCCCGTTTTCCTTCACCCTCTTCGCGCGATATCTGCATCTATATGTATATATATACTTTATCGCATCATCTTTCTCGCCCATATTGTTGTACCAATCGCAGTTCGGCCTGACTCTCGTACTTTCCGACAACAGGTTATTTCGGACCGAATTCTCAAAACTTCTATACACATTTATTTTTCTCGCGTTTCATGATAATAACGTCGCGGTTCGAAAAATAGTCGTAAATTGAGTACGGATAACGACGAATTGTTTTGGAACACCTTATGGCCGATTTTCGAGGACATTAGCGGGAAACCCGACCTAGAACACGTCGTAAAGGAACAAATGCTCGAGAGCTTACGAGGAGCTTTCTCGTCTATAAATTAGACGTGTCCTTTTAATGCGTGACATCTATATGCTCGTACATTTATGTATATATACATATGTGTTATGTAAACGGTGGATAGATATACGTATATATATATATGTGTATATATACGTATGCAGAAGTTATAATCGCGAAAGGAGGAACACCTGGGGTTTGTCCTCCGATATTCGTCGTCTGAGCGAGAACGAAACCGATGGCCCCGGAACGGTTGTTCGTCCCCGATGCGGTCTGCCCGTTACGCCCGAGTGTGTTCAGGTGCGCAACGGATTTCGGTGGATACTTCCGGGAGTAGACATTCCACCCCGCCGCCGGTACCTCTTATTTTCACCCAATCTCCCCCGCCGTTCTCGTACGAGCGAACTGTAATCTTGTTTTCCAAAGGCTATCCAACTTTCGGCCTGATCCCTTCCCCGCTCTTCCGTCTGCCCGCCGGACCCTTCGCAAAAGCTCCCCGTTCGTCTTCCCGATAACCCCAACTTTATTCTCAACTTTAAACTTGCACCGTGCGCGCGCGCTCCGGGGCTCTCCGTGTATACTTGATTCTTTCTGTCCTCGGACACGCAGGATTTGCTCGCGGGATTCCCTAATCCGGCTATTTCGAGTTTATTCCGATGCATGCCGGCTAAATTTCTGGCTTGTCCGTTCAACGGTCCTTCGCGAAGACGATTTTAAGCACCTTGTTTTTTAGTTATTAGTGCAATTTTTTTATTATATACATTTTACTGTTGAACAAAATTGCTCATGTGTTTGATCGGTGTTAATAATTAACACTGAAACATAAATACGTATTCAGTGCGTAAAATTAATGAAGTAACACTATATTCTTGCTAACATCATCCGGTGCGAATAAAAAAGAGATACAGATTTAGGCAACTCAATAATACAAAGAATGTGTATTTTGGAATGATGTAATAAGTTTCCATTTGTAAGATTCATGCACATTATATGCAACTTTGTTCGTAAAATCCATGTTAAGGATGTCTTGCAAGTCACGTTGAATACTTTTTACAATTTTATTTTTAACATGCTTTTTACTGTAATTAAAGAATACTAAAATGAAGATCATTAAAAATCGAATTTTTAATCTCAAATATCTTCGTTAAAAAGTCGGAAAGGGCATATTTTTTTGTGCACATTTTGTAGCTTGGAACTTTTCCTATCGTTTGATTCTAAAAACACGCATTTCTATCATGATTGATTTTTTTTATAGACATCCTTAACAAGTTCGTAAATTATTTTTTATTTTTTTCTCACTGAATGCAGAAATTTATCCTGATGTAGGGTAATTTACTATCTAGACTTGTTTCTTTAAACAAATTTTTGTATGCTATTTTTTTTCATAACAGATATAACGTTGAAGTTGATGAGTAGCAAGGGTTCTGGCAATGTTTAAAAAATTTTTATATTTAAGTATCAGCTCCTTAAATATAATTATGCTTCCCTTCAAAACTGATTAACAAAAGATATTCTCGAGGACCGATTTGCTTAATATGATATTCGTTTTATATGGGCCATAAATGATGTTTTGGTATGCCAAAAGCTTCAGCTCAGGTACCTCTATGATACTAAATTCTTCGCGTTAATTCTCGTCCGTTTATTGCCACTTAATAGAATGGACTGCCAGAAATGTATAATTTGGTTAACATCGCGAAATTTTTTTCAGTGTATATATACAAAGACACAAAATATAAAATATCCCATCGGTCTCCCTTAATCTCCTGCTTACATGCGATTTTTTTCGAGACAATCCAGGGAGCTTTGGGTTTCGTCCTCTGACAGCTATTTCCAACCCCCTTTCTAATAATCAACTTCGGCGCTCGGAATGGATCGTCGTCTCGGAGGTGGGCGATACGATGCGAGGTAAATAAAGAGGAGGGGGGCGCAGTGTTTATTCCTCGACTGCAGACTCCCCGCAGAGTAAATTTCCGCGCTATCGAGGAGTCGGGCGCGTTATTTCGTCACGTAAGTGACAGTCACGTGTGTGTTCGCGTACCCGCGAGAACGACGGCTTATCGCAGTCTCGCGGGACGCAAAGTCGTCGTCGTCGTTCGTGCTGGGCGTTCTCGCGCGAGCCTAACCTCCGCTCCGCGAACGTGCACGGGACGAGATGGGGTTTTCTTGCCTCGCGCGTGGTGAGATTTCGGGTTGAATCTGTGAAGGAAATTGCCGCACGGCTCTCGATAAACGCTTATCAGAAATAGAGCGTCGTCGACAAGTTTGGAAAGGGGAGAATTTCTCGAAATTGCGAATCAAATCCGAGAGGAAGAGATTATTCTTTCTCTCCCCACCCCTCGTTTCGTTAAAATTTTAATACCGGAAAAATGTTTAATTCTTCCGAGGGCAGCAATAACGAGGGCTTGTACCGCCTTGTTATTTTTTTCCTCCCTTTTTTACGGTTCGAGGCAAAAAACGGAATTTCTCCGCCTCGCCAACGTCTGCTTGTCCCGATATTTCAACGCTAATTGGCCAATGCTATATATTTTTTCGGTATTGCCCTTTTTTTTCTTCTTTGGTGTATATATATTATATAATACATATGCATGTACGTATGTATATACGCGTCTGTATATTTTTCGAGACAGCAAGGAGCGTTCTCGAGCCGTTCCCGTCGATTACCAGCAATGGCCTCTCGATTTTTACAATCTGGAAAAAAATATGCTTCGTGACAAGTGTATAAGGACTCGGGATAATGGATCTTTTCTGTTCGATATATATAACACGGGGCACTCTCGAATAATTGCTATACGTCGACGAGTTCTCGACCTTCCTTATTCTCCCTTTACAGATTATGCAAAAAAAAAAGATGCTAAGAAACATTGTATATTTATCAACGTTTCTCCTCTCCGCGTATTGATCCGCGAAGTCTGTATGAATATAAACGAGTTTTCGACGGCGAAGCGAGAATTCACCGCTCCGATTTAAAACTCGGGAGACGTCCCAAAGCTATCGAGGCGAAGATTCAAAGTAGAAACGCTTCTCGTTCCGACTGTACTAAATTTAAAAGATAAAATACACGATACGATTTTCCATAATAATTTTCAACTCAACTTCCCTCCAGGAGAAGTTTAATTAAGTCACGACGAGTTATATTTCTCTCTCCGCTGGCCGAGAGCCGGTTGCCTCCAATCTCCGCTGCTACCCGCCCGCCGTGCGATCATTTGTCTAAATATTATTATTAATGATCCCAGGGTCATTAGTGTTTTATTAGAGCTCGTTATTTTCTCCCAGATAATGAAGCGCACTTGGCAATCTTCGGGAAATATCTTTTCATATCTTGTCTCTCGCGCTTCAAATTTCCCACACTGATGCGAACCTAAGAAATACAATAGCCCGCGGAAAACCGCGGACGGACAAAAAAAAAGAGAAGACGCGCACATTCATTCCAACATCCCTTTACGCACTGAATTACTATTCAGAATCAAATAATAATTGGAACGAAGTATATATAATTTTATAAAGGCAATTTCAATAGAAGTATATATGAGCTATTCCACACCGTTTCGACCACTTTTAGACCTGACCCCTTTCGATTTTTCTGCAACTTTTTTATCATTTTCTACCCCATTGAAAACCTCTCTGAAAATTTTTTCAGATTTTTTTCACCCAATCCAAAAAAAGTTATGAATTTTTGAAAACAACTGCTCTTTTTGTTTTTTAAATAGCCCCATAACTTTTTCAAAAATTGAGTTATCAGGACGTTTTTTTTTAATTTCGTAATTACATGCACTATTCAATTTAAAAAAATAGATCAAAATAATTAAGATCTATCTTCACGTATTTTTTTATAATTTTCTGAAAAAATTCTCAGAGAGGTTTTCAATAGGGTAGAAAATGATAAAAAAGTTACAGTAAAATCGAAAGAGGGGTCAGGTCTAAAAGTGGTCCATTTTTTCATTCTTTTGTCCGGATATATATGGTTTCACTGACAATTTATTACACGTGCGTGTATGTGCGTGAATGCCGACTGTATAGAACGTCGGTTGGTCGAATTCCGGGCAAAATGGTGCATATACTTTTATCCACAGGGCGAAAGATGGTGAGAGAGAGGAGGGGGGGGGGGAGAGTGAAAAAGGATCGTAGAGAAAAGCTCTTCACCTATGTGTATATAGCACACACAGCGTCTACTCCTAATTCAGTAGCTCGTTTCGAGTTCCGAGCCAAAATTTTCGGTGCACACCTTAGCGTGGAAAATTCTTCTCACGAGGCTACTCGAGAAACGGGAGAGAGGGGAGGCGCAGTGTTTGAAAGCCATAGCGCAGGTTAGTATCTAGTTGATCCTCGAGTCGGAAACTTTTCCGCAGGTTTATAGCGTATAAATTATTTGCGAACGATGCACCAGGGGTGCAAGAGCAGCTTGAATGAGAAGAGTATGGAATGGGATATGACGATGCCCTGCTAACTTTACCAGGCGTATATCCAAAGTTTTTTTAAGAGCTATAAAACCCTGCATTTCTCTCTCTCTCCCTCGTCTCGCCCTTTGCCAGCCCCGCCCTATTTCCCTGGATTTTCCTCTTTTTCCATACACTCGACATTATTCTTATAACTCGCGATCTAACGAGAGCCCAGAACACGCTCTCTCGATAGAAAATTACCTCGTAGCTCACGTTACAATATTATTTTTTTCTCCGCCCCCCACCCCGTTTCGCCCGACCGATCTGTCTCTCGAAATAACCGCCGGGACACACTTTTTTCCTCCGTGCCAGATACACTCTCTTGGTGAACATTATTTTAACTGCAAATTGCGTGTTTTTATTAAAAGGGGACAATCAGGCTGACATTTTTACTTGCGAAAATGGTTGTGCGGGTAAATGAGGTAAATAAAAAGTCTCTACCGCGACAGTGTCCTCGTCGTAAATGTGTGTGTGCGCGCGCGCGCGTGATTTCGCCGTACACGAACGGTCTTCGGGCTCGCGCACAGCTTCAATCAGAGAATCCGGGAGTAAGAGGAAAGCTTCGAGTCAACGGGCAATTCCAACCGAGCCAAGTCCAATCGTTTTCCAATATCGAGCTATATCGCGCCGCTTTGTCGATATGGCGCCTCGTCTCTCTCTCTCTCTCTCTCTTTCTCTCTCTCCCTCTCTTCATCCGGCAGCACTTTGCCGGTTCATCCTCTTCGCTACTGCGTGAATGATAATTAGGGAGTTTCCTTAATTGAGTCGATTCAATCGACCTACCAATCTCGGTAAAGTTCCACGTGCCGTATTCCTTGCGCCCCGGTAATCGCGGCTTTCAATCATCGGCAAATCGTCATCGAGGAAAAGTTACCGCTCTGTCGGTTCATTTTTGAGATTAATAATAATAATAATAATAATAATAATAATGAAGAAGAAAAAGAAGAGGCTCGTTCGTGCATGGGCTCACAGGAATTCCATTCTCGTGGCGACTTCTATATATACGCGGGTAATCGGAAATTGAATTTTTCTCGGAGCCTCGGGGATATAATGAACATTTTTTTAACGAAGAGGATTATTTTTTTCTTCGTAATTATACCCGGGTGGTATGATAGTTATGCAAGAAAGTGAGAACTCATATCGGGGAGTGACTTATGAAAATGGATGCGCGCCTTCGACGCTCTCAAGATTGAAGCGCCAGAGCGGAAGTGACGCGATAATATTAAGAATGGCCAATCCGCAATTAGAGACTCGATAACTCGGTCGCTCTGTGGAGGAAATAATCGGGAATCGATGAATGCGAATGGAGCTTTCGTGATGCTTCATCCGGCGAATCCTCGAGAGAAATCGTTCCCCTATATAAATAGAACTCCTCGAAAGGGTTTTGACGTCGTCACGATTCAACAATTTTAGAAGTAGACGTATATACGAGCATTCTTGATGCCTTGAGAAACATTTTATCTTCATTGTTTCGGAGCTTCATCATCAACTCTCTCCGTTCTTATTATTATTTCCTTCAAAGAAATTATATTTGTGTCTTATACTTTTAAATTGTTTGTTAAGGTTAAATGACTTCTTTAAATTTTGTATAAAAGTTTTTTATAAAAACATTTTCCTCTGCATAGCATGAGTAAAGTTGTAAAAATCAGGTTATTTATTGTAAAGTATTTATGTTAAAAATCCAATTTTTAAGGTTAAATATATCTTGATTGCTTCATGGTGAAACCTGCAAGTGATTTTTTAAATTTAAATTAAAAAATTTCTAAACCTTGTGTCTTTAAAAAAAAATGAATCTGATTATGTGTAAAAAAACATTTGAATTTTCATTATGATTACAGTTGAATTTGACTCAATGATTGAATTATATGCTTTAAATACAGGAAAAGAGACACAATTCGCTTTCGACAAAAAGTTAATTCGCGAATGAGCAAAACGACTGGCGTCGTTTCGAGGGTACTCACGACACACGCGGAGTCCGTGTTTGAAAGAGCTTGTGAAAGGGGAGAGAGAGAAAAAAGAGAAAAAAAAACGGAAGTGGCTCATCGTCGCGACTTAAAAATTGATTCTCATCGGAGAGAGCGCGAATAAATGATCGCGACGCTTGAGCGAGAGGTTACGAAGTAACTCGGGCGATCGGTATATTTTATTTCTATAGCCTGTTTGCCTCGTTCCCGGTAAGCGAGATGGAGGAGAAAAGAAGCTTCTTCGTATAGTGCCAAATCGAAAGTGCCGTTCTCTCGTCGAAAGTGGAAACGACACGGCCGACGGAATCCGGGTGTGCACACCCCATAGTCGGAATCGGAAATGGAGAGTTCCAAGGATCTCTCTCGCAGCTTTCTCTTTCCTCTGTGTGTATATATATATACGCGCGCGCGCGCGCCCGGTTATATACAACGCGCTATATCGAGCACTATCGCAGACTCCCATTTCCATTTCCCTCGAATCGTGCGGGGAAAAAATTGAAAAAAGAGTTGGAAAAGAGAACAAGGGATGGAAAAGCGAGAAATTCACCCCCGTTACGATGCATTTTTGGTCCTCGTCGAAATTCCACTTCCATTCTAATTCCTGGGTCGCCTCCACCCTCTACCGTTTCCGTATCACTCCCCGATCGAACGCGTTCGCTCCCGGAAAAAAAAAACTCAATTAGAATACAAATTCTTTGATGGGAATTGCACCCCGAAACTGCGGGGGTTGTTTTGAATATCGATAAAATTAGCAACGAAAATATCAAAGTGAAATTTGAATATTATGACTTCCGGATTAGATTTGGTTTCGACCATGAAATCTCTATAATTCAATTGCCATATCTTATACGGTTCGGGATCGAACGGGATTTACTTTTATTTTATTTTTTCTATGCTGGGGGGGGGGGGCGGATAAGGGAAAAATATGTTTAACCTCGCCAATTCGGATCGCTACCGATTGTATGTACCGCGGAGCATCCACCCCAGCAATTTTCCCGTGCAACTTTAACGCGAGTGTACACTCAAGTTGACTGCGCGTAGTCGAGAGCGAAACTGACAGCCGGAACTCGCCCGAAATTGACAGACAGCTTGAGTGCCTCCGTGAGAATTTTCTCCCTCGTCTCGGTGTCTCGTACGTCAGCGTCAGAGTAACTCCGGCTCTTCTCTTAGACTCGGGGAAAAGCTTCATCCGAAGAGCAACATTTTTTCTTCTCTCGATCCTTCTCTTTTTCCCCTCGCATCGTACAGTTCGCTAAATACAGATATATGTGCGTCGTTCAGCCGTCACGACACAGCGGCTCTCACTTTTCCGCGTCAACAGTTCCCCGCTCTTTATTAAATAAACGCGAAATCGTTCTTTCGTAATTTTTATCATTTTTATCGAAGCTCCGTTCCCTCATCTCTTTTTTTGCTCTCTCCCTCTCTCTCTCTTCTTCGTCTCTCGCGCGGTCTCTCCGCGACGCGAAATTGAATTGGTGCCCGACGTAACTATAAACGGAACGAAATCAATCGTAGACGAAGTTATCGTTACGCGTGGATATACATGGTATATATATTCCACACACTTCGTGTGTACTATAGAGGAGACGCGATAAAGCGACGAGCCATCGACCTTGCTCCGTCGCAGCTTTTTCCTCGGCGCCCTGAATTTTTAACTCGTGCAAATACATCCTCGTATCCCCTCCGCTCTCATAAACTTTTACGTTTTAACCGACGTCAGGCACACGTGAACTTTTGGCCCGAACGAGCCTCCGGAGGTCGTGAGCCTCTCGCCACGATCGCGAGAGAGATCGAAAACAGAGAGTCTGTACGTTCGACAATCCTATACGCGACCACTCGATTCCACTCTGTGTACACACACGCTCGGGGACACACACACGCGTTTTCAACATTGTACACACTCTTCGGATAATACATGGACACAAAATCGCTTTTTCTCTCTCTCTCTTTCCCTCCCTCATCCGCGTCAGTCTCGAGCAAACCGGCAGGCTGAATTTCATTATTGATTCGGACAGACGTGGATTACTCTCTTAACCCGAGCACTTTTGAACGAGCTTCTATATCCGTCCACTCGATCCTACCGGGTCGTTGTACTCGCCATTTGCTCTTTCCGGCGGACACATAATTATGCAATTATTTATTGGATATTACCGCGATACCCATATCAACATGCACACGCCGATATTTTGAAAACTTTTAACAGGGGCTTATTGCCAGTTTACGTGTCTTCAGACGAAATTCTTGAAGAGAAATATACGTTGTTGAGTTAGCAAAACTTTTTCGTAATAAAAAGTTTTCCTGTCATGATTAATGTCATATATCCGACAAAATTCTTGAAATATAAAATATTTTGTTGATTATACGATTTTGATTAAATTTTAAGAATAATTTATACGAATAAATAATTAACAAGAATTTTTGTCAACCATTGAATAAATTATCAACAATTCATACGAAGTCGTGAAGAGTGCGTAAATAATATAATAAATAAAGTGAAAAATTTTTTTTTCATTTCGAATGTTTGTGAATTTGATGTGGTTGTACATTTTTTCATATTTATTTTTACGAATTTCATATAGAGTAACGTGAAAATAATCGTTGACAGATTTTCAATACCATGTACGATTTAAAAAAAAATAGAATTATAAAATTAATTATAATCGTAAAGAGAAATAAAACTTTGACAGTTACATTATTTGTACATTGAAAAAAAAAGTAACAATGAAATAGCTAACACAGCTTTCGATTCAGTACTTTTTCCATGCTCGTAGAAAATGATGAAAAATGAATGTACGTATTTGCGCTGTAGGATGCGTATCGATGACACGCGGTATGTCAGAAATTTGGTGATTCCTTCCTGGACATGGGGAGAATGAATCAATGAAAGCTTTTAACTAATTATCCTGGTGCGATTTGGCTAAAAGCTCGATCTGCGTGAAAATAGAACATAAAATATATGCTCACGCGCGTTCTCGCGAGATCTCGTCACGTTTCGTGCGCTTTTTCCGCTCGATCTGACAAAAGATTACAGGCCAATGTGTAACGCAAAATAATCGTCTGGGCACGATCGAACGTCGGGCAACGTTGAATCGTGAAAAAAAAATCGCTCAACGAGGAATAAACGTTACGTCGGATTTGTCAACAGGACGAGGATTAAACGCGCGAGAGTATGAGAATTGCGAATCGCTTACGAGTCGTTTATCCCAGCTATTCCCAATAATAGCCATTTTGTTCCGGCTCATTGAAACTTTCCCTGTAATCGAGTAAACTATTATCCCTCGCGAAACGTATCTGGAGCGCGTGGACTCCCGGCGTGTGCTCCGAACAATCTTATATTCCGATCGTAAACACTTTTTAAAGCTAGCAATGAACAATACCATTCAATTTTATTCTCAACAATTGAAAAATAATGTTCGCAGTGACGTGGAAAAATCATCGTTCATTGTGTTTTCCACATCGATCGGTCTTTTTTGCCAAGACTGCGCCTCGTCATCTATATTAACATTCCAGCCGATGCTGGTGCGAGACCTCCGAAATCGATTTCGGGTAATCTCTCGAGAGGAGTGAAACAGAGAGTATATAGAGTCAGGGGCGAAGAGAGAGAGAGAGAGAGAGAGAGAGAGAGGGAAGAAAAAGGAATGAGACGCAAAACAGAGGGGTCTTTGAGCGAAGGAACCAGAAAAGCTGCATTATGAAGGAAAATACCCTTAGGATCGACGAGGGTTTGAGCTTCGGCGGTGAAGCTCTTCCCTTTGTTATGTACCAGGGCACATCACGAAAAGCGAGAAAGAAATGCTTCGAGAAATATGAGAGAAAAGAAGAGCTTCTTTTCCTTCCGACCCTGTTTCGCGAAGGTACGAGTTACCCTCCGTTTTCCCATACACCCCCGCACAAGTGCAAACCCTTGGGAGGGTGAAACATCTTGGGACCGAGGGACAGGCGACAATTGATGGATGCCCCGCCGGCGATGTTCCCTTCGCATATTCTGATATTGGCTCGCAGCCCTTTGATCCGCCTCGCTGATCCGAGATCGGAAACCGTCCTTCCGACACAGTCAATAGACACCGAGGCAAATAAATAAATAAAGTAACAATAATGCCCCTATATATTCAGCCGATTTATACTGGTTGCTCCTGAAATCGAATACTCCATACTTTTCCGCTTCGATAACCTTTTTACTATGAAACCTTCAATTTTTTTTTAATATCCTTCAAAGTGCATTCAATAGCGAAAAACATTTTTATTTAAGAATAGTTTGACCAAGAATTCTCTGTAGAAAAATAAAGCAAATGGAATAACATTTTTGAGATATAACAAAAACTATCGAGAAAAATAAATTGAAAACGATTTATAATAAAAACGATTTAAAAATCTACGATATTAGAGTACCTTCTAAAAAAAATTATTAACGTTGATCTGACGTCAATTTTTTGAGAAAAAATTATTATAGCCATTTGTGTGTTTGTATTAAAATGTCACTCTTTCAAAGTCGAATACAAGTGAGAAAAATAATTCAATAAAAATACACTAACACAAATGTGACAAGTATACTGTTTATTTTAGAACTGAATATATTTCTATAGAAAAATTTAATCATTTCAGAAGCTGAATTGACATCAATTGTATTCTAAAAGACTTCAAAAATGTATTCAGTTTTATAATAATCAGTAAAGTCGTCAGCACTTTGTACACTGAGAACAGATTTAGTTGAAAAATATTTAGTTGAAAAATATTTAGTTGAAAATATTTCGTCGAAACAACACTTGTTTATTTGAAATAATTAAACGTCAGTTGAATCAACAAAGAATTTAGTTCAATTTGCAAAATAATATCGTTGAACGTATTGAAACAAATATTTTGTTGAATCAACCAAATTTCGTATAATAAAATCTATCACATATAACTCTTAATGCAACGTATAATTATATTTATCTTATAATTAAATTATCCTGAATAATAGCATATTCTAAACCTACACAATTCAGCATCAGGAAACACTTATGATTTGGATAGCATATAGAGAGTTTGAGAAGCGAACGGTTTGCTCGTGGCCGATTTATTTTCACTTTTCTGAACCTCTGTCGAAATCGGGAATATCTGAAGTGTGAATATCCCGGGTGTTGTATCACACAGAGGGCGTAGAATGAAAAAAGGGCGATAGAGAGCGGGGAGTATAGAGGGATGAAGAGAGAGGAAGAACGAGAGATAGCGAGGCTCGTGAACGGATCGGCTGTGAACGTAACAGGACGAAGGATTTCTATATAGCTCCGTAGATCTCTCGAAAGCTGAATTCCCACAGCAGCAGACATACTAATACATATATCGTATACACATATGTATGCATGCGTATATGTATGGAGCAGAAGAGGCGAAGAGCGCTTTCGGCCACTGGCGTCTGTCGAGTAAAAACGTGAACCGAATTTATCCCTATCCATCTTGCCTCGGACTTGGAACGAAGACGTCTCGGTCGGGAGTATCCCGCCGAACACCCAGCCAAACGAGAGCGCAAAAACCCACATACAGGCCCGTATATACTGACGAATAAGATCGTAACACACGTATATTCTATCCCCGCGCGCTGTTCTCCATTCTATATATATATACGTCTTATTCCTCTCTTTTTCTCTTTCAATTCGTTCCTTTTCTGCGAGAGATCCGCAGGAGCGTTTTTATGCTTGGCCAAGAAGACGAGAGAGGAGAGCGCAACCAGCTTTGGTCTTTCGCAAGGAAAAGCTTCTCTCGGATCCGTCGCTATCTCGTCGTGCTCGCCCTTTTCCGCCGCTCGGCGCGCTCTCCCATCAGTCGGAGAATAAAACGATAACGACAGAGGGAAGTGTGTCTCGCTCGCGCTGTGAATCACCATCGGCTTTTATGACTATGTTCTCGACGATGCCACTCGAACTCACCGTAGAGGCTCTCTTTCTCTCTCTCTCTCTTTCTTTCTCCCTCCCTCCCTCCCTCCGCCGAGGATTCTGCCAGGACAATATTTTCGCTGAACCTTGCTTTTCAGGCTCAAGCAAACCGGTTGCTCCCGCCTGAACCTCCGGAACAAATCTGTCGGCCGTAAATCCACCGCGTATCCGACTCAAAGTGACTACGGCTTGCCGAGAATACACCCTTTTTTCCTCTCGTCGCTCCTCTTTCTTTTCCGCTAGCCGAGTACACGTCAGAAAAAAATAATTCATACCCTTTTTACACGACAAAGAGCTTCAACGCGGATTATTCTTGTGTGCGCGCACACACTTGCAAAAATCGAGTTTCGCTTCAGTATGTACACGTAGTCCATATATAGCTTCAATACCCATAGAGAGGAAGATTGCTAAAAAATACAGTTCACTCTTCTCCATTTCGAAGAACAAAAGATTAATGAAAAAACCTTTCCGTGAAACATTAATTCCGGTGGAAAAATAAAAGCTGCGTCGCGAATATCGTCAAGGCCTCTACGCTTCATGTAAATCCTACCAAAAAATGTATGAAAAAGCAGCTAAATGAAACATTATTCCACAAAAATGTCGAAAAATGTCTGCGTTTCAATATTTTTTTCCATCAGAAAAAAATGAACAAATACTCGTCACTGCGAAAAACATACTGAATCAAGTAAATTTTTGGTTTTATTTCTGTCAACGTCCGTTTTGTAAGAAGTGGACCGTTTCGTCTTTCATACACTCCACTGTCATCGATTTATTTGTGGATGGGAGGTATACTCGGATGACAGTAAAGAACAAAGGAACCTTCCTTTTTGACCTCGAATCCTCCAGGGTCGTCTTCGAACTGCAACTCTACTCTCGCGGAATGTTCGCGACGAATTTTATTTTCATGCTGTTGCGGGAAGCTCTCAGGAATCTCGTGAGTTTGACACATTTCTCGAGTGTTATGGCCCGATGGCGCTCGATCGAAAGTTCATGCGTCCCAAAGCGGAGTAACGCAAGTTCGCGTATATAATATATTTGTGTACTCGCACTCGGTGAAGAATGCACAGTGCTCATCGCAACAATGGCACAACATTTTTATGGCAAAGGAACCATAAATTATCCTTACAAAGAAATCTTAATACAGAGAGCACACGATTGTAATTGAACTGCATCATTATATATTACATTGTTTGTGGAATTAAGAACTTTTTTTATTTTAGATTTATGCTATAAACTATATACTTTTAGTAAGAAAAATAAAAAAGTATGGAGAATATTAAAAATATAAAGAGTAACTGACTTTTTTACAGTTTCTTTGAAGAATCTTATACTTTTAAATACTTATAGTAGTGTTAATTAACTTCATTTTGCTGTATATTCTGCTTTATAGGGTTTATAAAAAATTATTGCACGAGTTTACTGAACCATTAGGAGCGTTTGAAGATGTCTTTCATGTCAAGTTGAATACTTTTTCACGATACTTTTTAAAGCGTATACTATTTACTACAGTTTTTAGATATCAAGACTTATTACGATCGTCTATATATTGTATATAGTTGTATTAAAACTTAAATAGAGTTGTCTTTGTATGATTGAAATTGAGAAATATTATTATACACAATTATCTGAATTATCTTCGTTTAAGAATCGGTGACAGCATGTTTTTTTGTAAAAATTATATAACAGAAATTTTCCAATCGATTGATCCCAGAAAAATACATTTTTCCCATTTAATTGACATTTCTGACAGACACTCTCGACAAATGAATATCGTTTACGTAACTACTAAAACTGGAACAATTAAAACTTCGTTGTCTCGTATCGCAGAGTCTGTAAAGTTGCCCAGTTTGGAAATTTTTTAAAAAGAATTAATTAAAAATTAAAAAAAATATTTTCCAAGTATATTTATCATCAATTTAGCTTGAATTAATTTTTCGTTTTTTTTAAATAGTATTTTACGTGTATATTTTTTATACATATTTTTTTTATAAAAAATATACATAAACAAGGAAGTTTGTAAGTGGAAAAAGACGGACGAGCATATTCGGAACTCCGGCGTCGAATGAGTAAAGAGAGATGGACGATTTTGAGATTTGTGGGCTCGTCAAACCTCTCGGCAGTTTCGGCGGTAATCGTCCTTCCTTCGTTGTTCCCCGCGGCGCGCCCATTCGTTAACTCTCCTTGAGCTCGGCGGAGCTCCTCTTTCTCTCGGTCATAAGCCAATTAAAGTGCAAATATATGGAAATTCAGGGAGAATGCCGGGTAGCACAGTGACCGGAAAACCGGGCGGCAATACACCAAACGCGTGTGCAGTCTCGTTAATCGCCTCGCCCTTGCCACACCTCGAAATCCACGTACCACTTATATTTCACGCTGGTGCGCATTAATCTCCCGCTTTTTCCCTCAATACTAAATTCGTTTCGACCGCAACTACACATCCCGGACTACGCGTCACTCTCGGTAAATAAAGAAAAAAAAATTTAATTATTCAAACAATATACGCGTATACGTATATTTTCCTCCTTAATTGCGTTTCGAATAAAAATTTTATTCCAGCTATTTTTAGTGTGTACGGAAAAATGAGAGGAATTTCGCGATAAGAAATCAGTTCTTCCGAGTTCCGTCGAGTGAATAGGGTCGAGTAATGAATAGAAGAAAGAAAAAAAAATGACGCGCTGCTCTCGAGAGCTCTGCAAAATCGTCAGGCAAACTGACCCTCCGACGCCTGAAAGCTTGTTCTCTTTCCCTCTTTCCCCCGGCCGTTCAAACAAACCTACACCCGAGCTTCTTTCAAATTCACACTTCTCGCAGAGAAATAGAGAGAGAGAGAGAGAGATAGAGAGAGAGAGAGCAGGGGAAGAAACGAACGGGTCTTAGCGAGGGGACGAAGAAAAAAGCGAGAGAGAGAGAGAGAAATAAAATAGGCGGGGTCGGGATTGGTACATAGCGAGGAAACGCCAACGACGAGAGAGTTTGCACGAGCCTAATGGCCCGGAGTTACGGCAGGACTGGAGGGCAAACTGGCTACGAGAAGAAGAGAGAGAAAACGACAACGAGCCGGGGTTGATACGAAAAAAAAACAAAAAATATTTGACAGCTTATTCTTCGAGTCCGTGACGTACTCGCCCGAGGGAGCGAGGCATATCTATCTGTTGGTACGAAATTTTTTAGCCATCATCACCGTGATTTTCGGAAAAGAAAAGTGTCTATTTGGGGAACAATAACTATAAGAGTAAAAATATCCATGAAATACGATCGTTGTTCCTTCGTTTTTTTTTCTCTTCTCGTCCTCTCGTGATTTTTGCTTTTTCGTTATTACAATAAGTCTCCCTGTATAATCATGCCCTTATCACACGATCCTTAATACTCGAAGTGGCTCTTAATAGTCGAGCTTTTATATATCTTGTCGTCGTAGCTCAAAAGAGAAAAAGGGGCGGAGAAAAAGCGAGGGAAGAAAAGCTAGAAGCAGGCTTGCACGTACATAGGTACGGGGGGGAAAGAGAAAGGAAAGCTTCGTCTCGTAATCGAGACGAAATCGATGGATTAAGAATCCAATAGCAGATATCGTACGAGAAGAGAGGATATCGTTCTACGGCACAGTTGGATTTTCCAGGGAGCTTACGTTCCCATCGTTTCTACGAGAGCTATACGCCCTCGGGGAAAATTTCAACCCTCCTCGGCTACACATTAATCCCGCACATTTTTGCTCTCCCTCGCTCGTACAAAAAGGACACACTTTCGATCCGTTAAATTTATACAAAGTTAAACAATTTACTTTCCCGTAGACGGGGGGGGGGAAGAAAGAACGAGAGGATGAAGCAGAGAAACGAGAGCGGAAGAGTAAGAGCGAATAGAGGAAGAAAGTGGAGACAAACAAAAGAAAAAAAAAAGAAAAAAAAGACTGGAGAAAAGGGGCAAGTGGAAGAAAGAGAGAACGCGAAATGGATCCCGTATCTCATCTTGGGGCGTCTTTGTCTTTCTCCCGGCGGGAAGAGCTTTTGCCGCGCAACTAGCCAGAGGAGAATAACATATCGTCGCGCAGGGATTCTTCTCTTAACGCCCTCTTTACCGCGGGCTCAAGCTCCGAAATGGAATTTATATTCCTCCTCTCCGTTCGGATCTCCCTGCGCGCCGCCCTCGTGCACAAGGACGTCCACAGAGCCCGTTGCAATCTATCACGACTCTCGTGTATTCGCGAATCGACGAGAAATCTCTATTACGCGCGGGCTGTGTATACCCGTGTGTACGTACGTCGAGGAGTTTCTGATGCCTGCATGTGCGGTCGATCCCCCATTACTCGCTCTTAGCGTAATACGTATAAGGGAGGAATGCCGCTCCGACACGTTTTGGCACGTCTTCGGGAGATCGATCGCGCCCGGTCGAACCCAAAACTATTTCAATCCTCTTCGCCTATTTTCCATTCGCTCCTTATTCTCGGGCCTCACCCCCCTCCGCGAAGCTGACCTCGGGCGAATCCTCTAATATCGATTCCACCCCGCGCCTCCGCCCTCATCCCTTGCTTTTTCTTACCTATTATGTTACACGCTCTAACAGTCCCCTCTGCTACTTCAGGCAAAATATATCCCGATGCGTAAATTCTCCGCTCGAGCTTCGATTGTTTATCGAAAACAATGATGGGGCGTAAATATTGTTTTTTTCGCCATTTAAAGTGGTTCGATCTCGTACTTCATATATATTCCAAAGCTTGTATCTGAAAACATTTATAATCGATGCTATAAATTTATATTGCACTTTTATACTCCAATTTTGAAAATTTCAAGACGCATTTCATTTGGTCGGAATTGGTTTTTAAAATTTGGTGTAAAAAAGTACTGTGAATAAAAATTTATTGAAAATATGTCGTTGAAACAATATAGCGAGAGAGTAGTCAATTTGATTCGAAAGACACACATATTATTTAATTATGTAATTACAATCGAAATTTAATGATACTGAAAAAACTTACGTAGTTGTCTTTATATTGGAGCATACTTTAAAAGACGGTGAAACATCGTGCTTGATTGCAGGTCAAGTGGACATGTGGACGCAGAGCGACACCGGATGTTCTTGCAACTTCAACCCTTCGAGCAAAGATTGCGCTTGTTGCGTACCGAAGGGCGGTTGCAGCTGCGGCCAGGCGATGCCACATCGTTGCGTCCAGTGTGGCCTGGAGAAACATTGCTCGAACAGTAAGCATATTCCGCATTTTAGCCCAAGCAAATTATATATGCAAATAAAAGCATGACTATAAAGAGAGAAAGCAGAATTTTTTAAATGTCAGAAAGCAGAATTTTATACGTTATTCTAAAATAAAATTAATAACGCTTACGTAAAACAGATATTCATTCATTTCATTCATCTATATTAATCGAAACATTCAATATTCACCACTAAATATTATTTTCAACAAAGATATATAATAAGAAAGAAATAAAATATATTGAATAAAATCATAAAATGTGTAAAAATGAAATATTGTTTTTCTTTCAGTGTGCAACATCACGCTCGACAGTAAAGAGCTATTCAGTCGCTCCGGTGGCGGTTTCGGCCAAATAAAATCACCGTCCCTGGAAGGGCCAAGCCTGTGCACGTACAAATTTATCCCGGACATCGGGCAACGTGTCGAGCTTCAGATCTATCGTGTAGTCTCCATCGGGAAGTACGTCGGAAAATCGTGAGTAATTTAACGTATTATCCAAAACAAGAGCTCGCCACGTGAATTTTTTCTACGCGCACCAACGTGAAAACAAATTTTTTATGAAAATCTCCGTGAAAGCATGAGAGCCTGGCCACGATGCTCTCGAGAGGGGCTTGATGATCCATGAGACCGTTTGCATGTAATATCATCGACGATACAAGCTCGTCGCCCGCGCACTCCGCATGTGCTCTCGTGTACGTGTTTGCGTAAGCGCGCGGAATAGCTCCAGGTGCTTTTCCGAGGGTTCCCCTCGAACGGCAGATATACATAAATATATACACCCTGCTTCCATTGGCGAAACTCCACCACGATGTTGCATCAAATAACCCGGAGCCGCGTAACCGTCATGGCAACGATTCTCTCTCTATAATATCATCTTCCCGAACGGCAATGGACATTTGCTGTGAACTTTCGATGCGAAGGAATTTCATATTGCACGCTAACGGAAAAAAAGCGATTAAGAAAATACATTTTCTTTCCTATTCCGACATAAAATAAATATGGATATTTATATCATTCGTCGTAGGGGGATTGCGTAACATCCAATTCAGGTGATGTAAAACATCCTATTTCGAGTGATGATTTTTCGAACAAATGTCACGCTCATATTTTCTAAGCAAATTCCGTGAAATTTGAATATGTATTTGTTATGCAATGTATATACACTGTACTAGCGCATGACGTTCTTGGAATTTAAAAAAAAAGAAAAAAAATTTTACTTTGGTTTTTTTTATTTTTTTGAAATTTCAAGAGTGTCACGCCCTAGTACAGCGTGTACAATGTATAACGTATATTCAAATTTCAGTTGATTTGCTTGAAAAATACGAGCGTGGAATTTGTCCGAAAATTCACTCAAAATTGGGTGTCTCGCATCACCTTAAAGTGCGGCACTTGATCTCTTGCACGCTCCAAAAAAAAAGATGTTATTATTTTTCAATATAATTCTCAGTGATATCGCGATAAGTATATTGATTATTTTAGAATTAAATATATTTCAGGCCAGCAGTATCGTGAAATCTAATACTGTTTTTAAAAATCAACTATATAATAAACGGTGTCATTTGGTATTTTAAGCTCTGCAATATACAGTACTGTTATCACTATTTAGTGAAAAGTTTATCATCCTTTTTTTCTACTTTGAGAAAAAATTAATTAGAGTACAAGTTTTATTATCGAGTAGAAAAAATTTTTCTTTAACAAAAGTTAAATTGTCATGCAAAAAAATCATAATGAAAAAGGTGCCGAAATAAACTGATTATCAGTTCGGATTTTACAGATTTCATTAGTAATTCTTGGCTTCCACCCAAAATAATTATCATATTCGCTATCTATGGAAAATTTCCGGATCTCTCTTGAAATTAAAAAAATAAAGTGTTCATTTCTCGAATTTTTTAAGATAAATTCCTTTCGATTTTTTCGAAAAACTATTTGTTAAAATCTGTATATAATTCCCGAAATTTAATCGAACTTCAAAAGCTCATAACTCGGGTTATAATTGGCAGAAAAAATACTAAAGTGTATTTTCGTTCTCGAGGAGAGACAATTTCTTTCGAATGACACAAGATGTTCTTCATCACGCGCTCACATGAAATCCACTCCTCCACCCCTTAGTATATGCACGCCCATTCAAAAATTTCATTTAATTGCATTTCGAACCCTCTAATTTCATCCCGACTGAACTTTAATTACTCTCACTCGAAAGTTGATTCAATTTCAATCAATTGATTGTTATCAAACAACCAAGCGGTCAATGTTTTATCGAATTTCACTCTACAGCGCAATACATCAATTATACGCGATATAAAACCATAAAATCTAACTATATATACATATATAAAAAGTAAAAATAATTTAATGAAAATCGAAGGGTAGTCGAGTAGATGCAATTCTGCGCGCGTTCTTTAACGTGTGTCTCTGATTAATATATACGAAGCCTCATCTCCGATCTGGTCGTAATTCGAGCATAGTTGGAAATGTCTCTGGCGGAGAATCGGAAATTCTTGAATGCGGGTTTCCAGTTGGTCCTCGTTACGAGAATAATTCGAGTGAGAATGAGCGAAGGATGGAAGGGAGAGGGGGGCGGGGGGTTGTTGTTGGTAAAGCGAGAGGCAGGATCATCCGCCGGGATGGGGGAGGGGAGCAGGGGTTCAATAACGAGATGACTCCCCGTCGCATGCGGAGGGTTCTCGCGAGTTGCAGTGAACGCACGTTATATGCCGCGTCGTGTGCGTGTATAGACTTCCGGTACGGGCTTAGTCGATCGGAGACCCAGAATTACCGTCGTCAACTGCATTATGGTCGAGCCGCGTCTTATTGTTGACCGGTTTACCGCACGAACGAGTAACACGAGAGTTTGATTCGAAATACGATTAATATACACAGGGTGCCGCGCGCTCCGCATATACGCGACTCTGACGAGCGCGAGGACTCCGTGCGTATGTACAACGCGACCAAAACTTATTCTTCCGACATTCACTCGCTCTCTCTTCTTCGCGTGCTAGGCTTTTGAGCACGTACTCGACGCGACGCTATTCCCGGTAACATCAATTGTTTATTTTACATATGAAGATACAAACGGGGTGCATCGTGCCGCTGCGCGATCTCGCGCAAATTCTATTCTGTATATGTATATACTCGATTGCCAAAAGTTCGTTCGCATATTCGAAAAACAATAAACGGTTTATGTCTACATCGTTGTAAAATTAGTAATATTTTAGTATTTATTGTGTGCTGCACATGCTCGTTTTATTTTATTATGAAGGAAAAGTTTTCGTTCACGAAAAATAAAAGAATTATCTTTGAATCGTGGTGAAATTAGTAAAATTTTAACTTATATGGTGCTGCACAACCTCGATTATTTTATTTTGTACTCGATTCTCAAAAGGTCGTTCGTATATTTGAAAAGTAAAGAAAAAATTTGTTCACATATTCGAAATATAAAATAATTATCTTTAAAAATCGTTGTAAAAGTATATAGTAACATTTTAATTTATATCGTGCTGCACAACCTCGCATAATTTTATTCTGTACTCGATTTTCAAAAGGTCGTCCGTATATTCGAAAAGTTAAAGAAAAGTCAGAAAATTCACGCAATTTTATTGAACCAGTCACTAGAATGATTTTGAATTTATTGCATGATTTTTTTTTTAATTTACTTAGAAATATACCGACAATTAAATCCAATTTTCGTACAAAAGTACTGCTCGTAAAACTTTAAATTTATTTTCAAGAAAGAAGTGTCGAAAGCTCGAGTGCATAAAATGCGCACTTTGGTGCAAAACTGAAAAGAGAGGCTTGGTTGATCGATATCCTGGGTGCATTCTCTCGCTGCAGCCAAAGAGACGATATGTACGCGAAATCGTTGGCCGATTGTTCGCGCGGAAGCGAGGAGGCTTCTCGCAGTTGCCGTAATCGTTCCCGTCCTCGAGATTTCGCCTAATAAATAATGGGCAGTCTCCCATTGTTCCAGATCCGCGTCCCTTTATAATTCTGCCTCGGTCTCGCTCGCTCCCTTCGTCGCTCTTTCGCTCTGATAGGTATTACATCGAAGCGCGCACAGCTCGTGGGAGCCTGTGTCGCTCGTAAAATTGCACCCTTGACCAACGAAGCCAGAGCGTCTGCTCCGTGTATTATTTATTTAACGAGACTCGAGAATAACCGCTGTCAACCAGGAATATTTCAACATTTCGGTCCGATCGTCGTAAAAAAAAGGAACGATGAAAAAAAAAACAAATCCGTGCTGCTTTTTCCCGAAAAAGCAGAAGCCCGTAAAAATTTTTATTTGCCTCGCGTATTTCGTACAATAGCGAATTCTCGAGCGTGTAAGAGAGTCTCTGAAAAAAAATACACATGAAAATAAAATTCTGCAAATGACGTTTACAATTAATCGAGCTGTCATCCGTATACCCCGGCGACTGCTTTTCAGTTGTCAACGGACAAGGGAACAATAAAGAGTGGATTGAGGAAACAAAAAAAAACGATGAAGTATATGCTTCTCTCGGGCGCGCTCCGTACGTTGAAAATTGAGTACCGGAGTTTTAAATTAGCACAGTAATAACGACGATGAGAAGAATGAGAAAAGCGCTCTTTGAAGAGACACGCGAAAGCAGGACAGTACGCGGTAAAGCAAACGAGACAAATATTGATTAATTTTAACGTCGTCCGTTTTGGAACGAAGGAAACCTTTTTCCCTGCTTTTGATCCCTTTTTATTTTTTTTTTCGGTGATGAGAAACAGAGGCACTTGTTTCCCAGAGTAGCCGAGTTAACCGAGTTGTAGCTGTCGACAATAACGAATAAATAGGTCCGGCTTTCGTGGCTTCTCCGGGATCTCTCCTCATTAACGAGTATACGCGCGGTGGACAGAGGAACGCGCGGAGGAAAGCTTGTTACAGGCAAAATAGAGCCGGTATAGGTGTACACGGCGAATGAGCGAGGGGGGACACGGTGAACGTGGCCGGAAGGAAAATACGAACAGGAAATAGGTGTGTATGTAAGGGTAACGATTTTCCTCTCGTCGTAGGGTTAGTCCATTCGTTCTCTGACATAACGGCGGGGAGAAACGACGTCGCTTTCCTCGTCCAATCCGCAAGAGAGTCCACAGCTTTTCCGAGCACATATTCACGTATATGCGCGCGTGCGTGTGTATACTTATGTATATACATATATATAAATATACACACAGACAGACACAAACGACGAACAAAGTGTTTCTCGTTTTCGTCTCTCGCTCGGCGTCCGCGGAGCTCGACGAGAGGGCGGCTGTTTTCTGAAAACTTCACATTCAATTTCCCAACTTTGTGCATTACCACAATGTGTACCGGCTAAGGGAGAAAGAGCACGGAAAAAGAAGCGGGCTGCCCGGCGGGTTACCTCTCCACCGGCGATGAAACCAACAGCAAAATCTCTCTCCCAACCGCGCGATTTCCCCCCCCCCCTCCTCTTCCTCCTGACAGCCCTCCGCCGCCTTCATTTTTCAACCGCGAGGACCCATTCAAGCCGGCACATCGATTTTCGCATATTTTTTCATTATTTTTCTCCCCGTTTATTCGCGACTATAAATTTTTCTCGGCGACGGTATAATGATGTTTATACGGATGTACATTGAGGTGGGGGAGGAAGGACGAGGGAAACGATCGAATGCCTGGTTTCTCTCTCGCCGCCGGGTTCGTTGTTTCCCGAAATGGAGAGAAAGGGGGAGGAAAAGCCCTGAGAAATTTTTATCGAATCTCTCGGGGATGATTTTCGTTTATATATTGTACACCCTCTATGCACTGGACGATATTGGACTGCCCGTTTTTCGGCGATGAGGCAAGGTCACTCACATTCCTCCCGCGTCAGAGGAGGAAACGTCGATCGTTGGAAACGTGATTTCACGGCTGACGCTTTCATTACGTAGCGGACTCACGCACGCGCGCGTATCCGCGTGTGAAACCCTTTATTCCGACACACACGGGGACGCAACACGACGAAACTCTTGTCCGATAAAACCGACGTGCAACCTTCGGTGCAGTCACCGAAGTATCCCGTGCACCCTCCACTCCCTCTCGCCCTCATAAAATCCTCGTACGATGTCCATATAAAGTTTACGCGAGCGATAAAACTCCCGAATCACGGCTTCATTCTTTCGAATCGCGAAGGAATACTTTTTTTTCTTCTATACACCGTCCCGGGAATAATCCAGACATATCTCGTGTGTGTATCGGAATTTTGATGCATGATGCGCCGAATTATTATTTGCCGCGAGAAATACTTATCACGCGTCGCTTCCAAGTATCGATTCCACACGGCTATCCCCTGTTCCAGACACTGACATCCGGAGATGCGTGCACGAGAATTAGGCCGGATCCCCAGAGACTAAACGCTCCGAGTCCGAATTTACTCGGCAGGTGTTGATTACTCACGACTCCGACATTCCTGCCGCGAACAGAGCGTTTATACACGATCGATCTCTACACAACATTTCGCACGAGAATATTTAACAAATCCATTGTCATTTTATATACTTGTTAAAAAAAAATACCACGAATTCAAATCGTTTTCCCTTGACGTTCTTTTTGTTATTTTTGGAAAATTTGTTGTCTAATTTAAAATAAGACTTTTAAAACATGGAATTAGTAAATTTTGACTTATAGTTAATTTGAATCTAAATTTATATATATTCAGTTATAAAATAATCAGTGTATAGTTGTTAAAATCATGATAAAATCTATCATCATGATTATTTTTCTAAGCGACAATTACGAAACATTAGACTAATTGACATTTATTTTTAATCCAAAAAAGGTTACGTTTGCAAATGATAAATTAATTGAAAAAACATAATTGTTGGTCGATGTATGATGAGTTGATGGGTGAACGTTGTTGGCCCATACGTTTGGACATTATATTGATCCTAATTGACCCAACGTGTAGAAGCATTAAAAGACTTTGGTCGTCAATCTCTGTTCGCTTACATTTTTGATATTGGTCTTATAGTCGATCCAGCGTGCAAAAGGCAGCATAAAAAAGCTGTAAAAAAGCGTGCGGTTTATTGAAATGAAAAAAAAAAGAAAGATATTTTTGATAGCGGATTTATCAACACCGTGGCGTACGAATTACACGTCGCGAGCAACTGCCAGTGAACGAATAATCCTGTATACACATATATATACAAGGAAATTTAGGGGTTAAGTGCTCTTATATATAGGTGGGTACGACGTGTTCGAATCGTTGTAGCGAACGAGAACGATTTCCGCATATGCGAGAGCGGAGGTAGGCAACGGTAACGCGAGTATTCGTTCCGGGCGGTATCTTTTCGTGGCGCGCACGCCGTGCATCGCGAGCGACCTTTCGCCATTCGCGCCCCTTCGGAGCGTTTCCGAGCATTCGCTTTGCGATTTTCCTCCCACACAGAACCGCGAGAGATCCATCAATCGGGCCCGACCACTTTCCAACGTAACCAGATCGAAAAATCTCTCTCGTGAGTTCTTCAATGGCCCCTCATTTTTCATCGGGCTCTCCCCTGCAGAACGCTTCACGTTCAAATAAGTAATACCGCGCGTTGATTTTCAAATTACCGTTCAGAATTTTATGAATTCACCGGGTCGATAGATTATCGTTGGATATTATGATCCAATTACATATTTTCAAGAGCTCCAGAGAAGCAGTAAAAACATTTCTCATAATATCATATTTCATTATAAAATGTATAATTCAGATTTTATTAATGAGAACCGGTAAAATGAGAGAAAATAATGGACACAAAAGAATAGATTCATTAAACAAAAATCAACGTGCACTGCTTTGGAAATAATTACCTTGATGTTAAAATGATTAATTTCGTCTTGGAAAAATTTTCGGGAATTATATACCTACTAGCAGATTATAGTGGCTCGGGCGCTTCGCGCCCTTGCGGCAATAAGAACACTTATCCAAGATCCGGTTTTTTTGGATTGTTTAGAATGAATTCTGGGATTGCGCTCCGAATAATTAACATTTTCGTTATCTAGAGGAAATTTCCGATCGAATAGGCTCT
>JAPYYW010000830.1:0-51398 GCA_030522545.1 Cremastinae sp. A BG-2022a
AATTGCTTCTTTAATTACCGAATAATTCCTATTGACATCGATATTAACATTTAAACAATTTTTTCGTATATTTTTTTCGAAAAAAAGCTTAAAATCATCCAACAATATTTATTTTTGATAATTATCGCTAAATGTCAATTCACGTCTATTTACAAATTTAAATTTTATTCCCGAGTAACGTAAGCGTGCGAAAAAATTATGGATTTGAATAAATAAATGAGTTTACGTGTAAAAACATTTTGATATCAATCGATATCGTTGCTTGCATCTGTAATTACCGCGAATAATCGTTATACTGACATGATGTCAATAATTGAAAAAATGTTTTCGTATATATTTGCATTGGGGGAAAAAAAGCTCACGATTCTCCCGATATTCTTTTTGTTTCGTTAATTATCGCAAAATGTTAATTCGCGTCAATTTACATATTTACATTTTGTTCCCGGGTAATGTAAATATGGGAATAAACGATGGATTTGAATGAATAATAAGTTAACGTGTGAGGATAATGTTGAGAACGCGAGCGTGCAGTTTTTCCATCGCGAAGCTTATACCGGAGTTTACACATTTATTGATTTCTCTATACACACGAGTGTTTACACGTGAGCCGAGCTCGTACCATATTTTTTTCTCTGTTTCTCCCTTTTCCGTCCGCACTGCTGAAGGTCGTAAAGAGCAAGACCGCGCGTTTTGAAGTACAGAAACACACAGATTCGTTTATTTCGCATATTTTCGAGGGGGAAAAAAAAGCGAAGAAGCGTAATCGAGAGCTTTTTGCCCATTTTTTCTCCGCCTCCGCGTTATTTCTTTTGTTGCGCTTCTTTTTTTTCCCCTTTGTCCCGAAAGTATATCGAGTTTTTCACGGTGCGCGTAAAGTTTTTACGCCGCGAACAAAAAAGCGAGCTTCGCTCTCGCGTTGTAAAAAATTGTTCACCGATTCCGAGTGTCCGAACGGAGGGAAAAAATAAAAGGCGGAGGAGCGAGAAAAAAAAACATGAGATACGTTGAATTACAGTGTCGGGAAGCCGTGGGAATGGGACGAAAAATTTGCAAGATCCATCGTCCTCGGGGCATTCCGTCGGAGAATAACTTTAGAATTAAATTCTGTCCCGGAGCTGCGGGAAAACGAGAGGGAAAAGCGAGACAGGTCACAGCCACGACAAAGCCTCATCGAAAACTTCGACCGCCTCGGAATAATGAAAATGTTTGACATTCTTCGAGATTTCGAGACGATAAGTCGTCGGATCACGAAAAAAAAAAATAAAAAACGAGATAAACAGCCGGGCTTCTTCCTCGCCGAGAGAAACAAAACGCTTTTTATTTTCATTATGAAGAGGACGGACTGGAAAAAAGTTTTTCGAACTGACATCTTATCCCTCATCCCTCACTTTCTCAAGTCGTAATTCTCAACGTGGAAAACTTTTCGACGCTTCTCGTTGATCTTCCGACGCTACTTAAAATCAAAAATTTCTCGCTGCTTCTTCTAGTTTATATTAAGGGTCTTCTATTAAATAAAAAAAAATTTTTTAATTAAAAAAAACTGATCCAAGAATCAGTTTTTCGACTATTTCTATATGAATTCTTGGATCGCGTCTCGAATGATTAGAATTTTCGTTATCTAATTTCCGATAAAATCTCTTAAAGTCGAAAAAAAAATTTTGCGAAATTTTCAAGGGGTTTCTTTCAAAAATTCGCGATATTAAAAATTTTTTTAAATAATTTCAAGAACCTATATTTATTCAGGTCGCAATCCAAGAATTCTTACAGAACGAGTGAAAAAACTGATTTATGGCTTAGTTTTATCAATTTTTCACCCAAGAATATTTGTTGAAAAATTTTCCGACTTGGCTCGATCGTGTGCTCATTTTTTTTCTGGAATATTCGGCGGAAGGGAAAGTCGGGAAGTTCAAATCCTCGGTTCCGTAGACGAAAAAAGAGAATTTTTTACGAGCGTTTGAGCGCGCACCTTTATTGCAATCCGGCGATGTTTGTACACGCTCGGTTCGCTCCCGTTTCCTTGCCTGGAATCAACGGACCGCGGGAGAGAAAGAAAGAAAGAGAGAGGGAAAGAAAGGGAAGAGAAAAAGCGAGGGCAATCGTCGATCTCGCCGGAAGTCGATGCAGCCGACTTCCCCGGCCGGAAGTCTATGAAAACCAAGGCCATTAATCGAGAGAGCCAAACAAGATTTACAGATCTCCTGCATAAACTTTATTATCCCTCGCCTATGTGTGTGTTTATACATCGGACCTACGTGCGCCTAACCGAAACAGAATCGTTCCGATAATTTACGAACCGTTTGCTCCACCTTTCGAGCGAGAATAACTTCTGTTTAGTAAAAAGTTTGCCACGTGGATAAAGCTGCCAAGATTCATCAAAATTGCCCCAGAAACTAGAACGAGTTGGAAAAAAATTGTCCGATAAGAAACGAATTAAGGAGGTATGAGCGATATTTTTTAAAATATGAGAATTTGATAAAATTTTGATATTCTCTTCTTAAGCGCATGAAATAATGTTGTGCCGGAATTTGAAATCGTTTTACTGAGTGATAACTATCAAACTCCAAAGTTATTCCTGAGATTTAACATTATACTTCTTATATGGAGAATTCGAAAAATTTGCACTGAATATAAATTTTTTAATATGAGATTTTTATACATTTTTTTTTATATTTTCGTAGGTGTTCGCATTTTTCCTAAAATTTGTTTATTTTATTCGTTTAAATAATAAAAAGTGTTCAAATTGTTGTTAAAATATGCTCAAGTTGCTAATTGATAGTCAAACCAAGATCCAAAAAATTTTTTAGCAAAGGCTTCAAAAATACAATTTCAGTGAAAATTATATTTTTTCGCTCGACGAAAACTTTATGGCCAAGTTTCTCTTTTATTTTTCATTTTTCACGTAGGATTAATCGCCGCAATTCGAAAAATCCCTCTTCGACGAGCGACAAGATCGCGAAAATTCATTAAAACTTTTGACTTCAAAGCTTGCGGATTCGAAAGAATCTTCTCCTCGTTAGGAAAAAAAAACGAGAGATAGATTTATTCTCGCAAACTCGAGGCGGACGGTATTTCTCAGGGATTTTTATTTATTCTCGGTATTTCAGACGTACACATATATCCGAGGCGTTTCTTCCACTTCGCCCTTTATCCAGTTTCTCCGCTCGCGGTATGAGAGCATTTAAAAAATGTCAACTGCGAATCCGTTCCCGAGGAGGCCCCGATGCGTCATTCAGGAATTCCGGCAAAAGCATAATAAAGAGCTGACTGTGCGCGCGTTATGTCGAAAATTTCGGAGCTATTTCCTACCGAAAATTCTCCCACGGCCCCCGAAATATTAACTTTGAGCCTCGCGGATTTTTCCCCGGCGAAAGGTATTTTATCGTCGCCGTGGAAAAACATGAAAAGCAACGAGCAAAGAGTTTCATTTCTCGCTCGTGCTATTTCGCCAGAAATGCCAAAAATTTTCTGTCCTCGTGAATTCTTTTGCTACGAGGAATAATAACGTATTATGTAGCTCGATCGAGAAATTGAACGAGAGGGGAAAAAAGTTGCGGTGACGCGAAGAGAAAAAGTTAAAATCCGCCTTAAGGCCATTATCAAGGATTAACGACACGCTAAAGGGTAAAAGACTTTATCTTCATTTATAGTTTGTTCTCTTATTCCTTTTTTTTTCTCTCGATCTCTTTCTCGACGACGGTTAATCGTGAGAGAGGATTCTTTTTCGTTTTTTTTCTCCTTTTTCTTCGACTTTTTTCCCGCTTCGCTTTCGTCCGTCTTTGTTTCGAACACCGAGAGTGTTTTCACTCGCCACGAATCGTATCACGTCCAAGGATAGCGCACAGAATCCTTTGCGAACCGTTGAATTAATTTCATCACTGCGGGAGAATTCTTTCGACCTACTTTTTTTCCGGATAAGAGAAAAACGAGGGAAGACGAAAAGTCGATACCGCCCTGTCTTCTCCTCAATTCGATATACGGTCTCGTCTATATGATTCTCGACAGGGACCGATAAAATTTTAACGCGATCGCCCTTTTTTCCAACTACGCCGAATTAAATGTCGATTCGACCCTGAGGAAGTCCCGAAAAAATATATACGTGCTCTAGAAACTTTCCTAATGGGTTTTTCATGTTATTTCCTAATTGCTAAAAATGATGTATCTTTCGAAATACTCGTCATCGAAACTTTTCTCTTCGTACATTTTTAATGCGTCGTCGCTATTAACAATTAAGACTGCAGCATTTTTATTTTATTAAAAAAAAACATATTTCGTAGTTTTCCAGAATTTTTTGTACAATTTTTGTAATAATCGTAGTTAGTAATCACACAAAGAAAAGTTTTTAAGGCAAGAATCGACATATAGATCGTATTTATTCATTTGTAAGGAAATTATGAATAAAAAATCGTTTTGAATAAATTTTATAAGAAAATTTATTGTAGACGTCTTAAAAGACTTGAATGTTTGATTCTTAACATTATCAAAACTTAATATATTAAATTTAATTTTGTTCGTCATTTATTTCAACAAAGTTTTTTTTTCAATGTGCTTAATCGACAATTTAAAATCGTCTCGCACGAAAAATTGTCTTTTATAAATTAGATTTTCGTTTATATTCGTAATTCGAAAATTTTTGCAACGAATGTTTATTCAATTTTTTGTGGGTAATTCTTTGGTCGCTACTATTTCGCGGTTCAGCAAATATTCATGCTGGAAAGTAAAAAAAAAGGAAAAAAAAGTAAGAATAATAAAGTACAGGGTAATTTTCCCTTCATTTACTCACGGGGCAGAGTTCCTCTCGCGAAAATTTCCATTGGCCGGAAAGAAGTAGATTACATCCTGGAGACGATCAAAAACATCGCGGCCGATTGAAAAACTTTCCTCGTAAGTTTCGCCGGGGAGAAATATTGTACAAAAGAGGTTGATTTTTCAAAAGGAAATTTTTGCATCGGCGCCTCCTTATTCGCGCGAGAAAAAGAAAAAGGAGAAGCGTGGAAAAACCGATGGAAAATGATAGAGAGCACGCGGAATAAGCTCGTTCGAATTGCTTCGGGCGATTGACAATAAAATACGACGCGAAATTGTGGATTTTCTTTATCGCGAAAAAGGAACGGCGAAACCGACGTTCCGAGCCGCGTTTTCGCTTTTCCGGTGCGTTATTCCCGTTCTATATTTATCCTCGTATACTTTTCTCAACGCTTAATGCCTTCTTCTCCCCGACAAAGAACTTGGCGCCGATCGAAATACTTTTCTACGATATCGCGCCAATTCTGTTTTTTCAGCGGCACGAAATTGATCGATAGAAATGATAAAACGGGCGAAGCCCATCGCAGTGGTAAAAAAAATATTGACTTTTTTGACGACCGACCGTAGACTCGGGGGGGAAAAAAAGTGTAGCGGTCGTCAGGTGTGATACGGCTTCGGAAAAGTATAATTATTTTTACCCTCGGGAGTCGAAGTCGCATGAAAGTGTTATTGCCGCGGCGCCGGCCCGCGGAAATATATGCATGAAAACACCTGCGCGTGTTTCAACGGAAACTCCAAAAGTCACCGGACGTCGACGCGGGATGAGAGAATCGAACGTGATTGGGTTTCGAAGGGAATGGAGCTAAAGAGAACAGCGCGAGTGCGAGCGAGACCAACGGACAATACTTCGTTGTTCGATTTTATTATACTCCCATTTCTCAGGGCCCGCGATTAAATTCAACGCGACAATGGATCGCTCGTTTATTTTGTTTTCGACACTGCGAAAATCGGAACTGACGCGAGGGATAATCGATTGAACACACATTTTGCGGAAATCCCAATAAAAATTCGTATAAACGTCATTTCCCTCGATTAAGAATATGTTCAACATCGAAAACGATGGCAGTACGTTAATTCTATTCTTTACTTTTCTACTCTTGACATTATTTTTTCGTATTTCATCTTGAATGTGTCTGCTATATAAAAAAATTGACTATTTTGGAATAAATTTATTCCAAAAAACTCTTATATTTTTAAAAAGCCAAATTTGGCTTAAAATATGGTCTTGAATAGAGAAGTGAAGAGTAGAGTTAACGTACTGCCAAAATGAAAATTTTTTATTTTATATAATATATTGCATAACATATACAGTTCACTACCCCAATAAGAACGCAAAAGCCCCCAAGGGGAAGATTTTTATGGCCCCCCACTCCGTGCGCGCTTCGCGCTCGGTGACTCGTAAAAAGCGGGCAAGCGTTCTTATTGAATCGTTCTTATTGGGGTAGTGAACTGTATTTAAACCATTTTATTTTTATGGATTAATTTAGTGTGTGGTGATTAACATAATTTTAGATTGAAAAATTACTGAAGTTTAACTCAAAATATTTCAAAATTAACTAAAAATTATAATTAAAATGTTTTTCAAAAATTTTTTAACAAACGGTTTTTGTTATCAAACTACCTCGTTATCAATGTTTCCGCTACTTTTTCGAAGCGTCTTTCATTCCTGCTGAGACTTACTAATTTTTACTCCGAATTTTGGCTCCTACGAATTTCATGTTTTCTTTTTTTGTCAGAGAGAAAAAAGGGATTTTTCTCTCTCTTGGTCTATGGGAGAGTTTCCTTCGAGAATCCGGAGTGGTGAAAAAACACTCTCGGTGCCCGGAGTGCTTTGCATTATTGAAATGACTCTTTTGTCAGTTTTCGTAAAGGCTTTTCGAGGCTGAGAGCTCACAATTCGAGGTTAGAAAAGTTACGTCGAACACGTCTATCTAATGTCAGGCAACCTTTTTTGTTCTCCATTTATTTCCGGAAGCCTCTTACCGCACGACTCTTCTTTTGCTCTTTTCCTCGTGTACTTTTCCCTCCGAGCCCAACCGAGAACCAAACCCTCTCTCTTTTTTTATCCTCCTTATTCTCCACCTTCTGTATACATATATATACCTCGTGAATTTGTTCTTTGTGGATTATCGTGGATGTAAGAGCGCGAAAAAGTTCGTAATTGGGCTGAGACCTTTCCCAATGATCCCTTGCCCCATTAATGTTCTAATCCGCAATTAACACTTTTTTCTCTCTCTTTATCTTAATATATTATGATTATTATTAATATTATTTGTTTTTTTTTTCAAGTCGTGCTTTTTTTGTACCGACAGCTCTTGCCAGTCTGCCTATTCCTTTTTAAAATTCCGTTTTTTAATTGAATCGTTTTCAGTGTGGATCAATCCGGGAATGAAATAGGTCTGAACGGCTCCTTTATTTTCAGAAAATTCGTTCGTTCTCCGGAACGGAAAAAAAACGAGGGAGAGAGAGAGAGAGAGCGGAAAAAAGAGAGAAAACTGTGGTTTTATCCACTAGGGATTTTTGTGATTGAATCTCCGGAGCTTTGTCGAGGGGCCGACACGTGCGAGAAAATGAAGAAAAGAGGGCGTATACCGTAAGATAAAATGCGAGGAGAAAGAAGAAACGTGAAAGTCCACTCGCTTAGCTCTCGATGCTCCGAATTGAATCCTATCAAGTATCGTTAAAATCGATCTTGAAATTTTCAAAAGCTCTCTCTCTCACACTCACTCTCACTCTCCCTGTCTGGTCTTCCCGCCGGAGATCATCTCCGTCCGTCAATTCAACTCTTTTATTTTTAAACTCGCCTCATCCTCGTGTCTCGGGAAACGAGAATTCCAGACGCATATATTTCTTAGAGAAAGCTCATCTTTTCGAAATTAACTCGCCCTGTTGAAAAATTCTCTCTTTCGCGAAGTATTTCTCGTTTTTACTCTTTTGATATTTATATAAATTATTTATGGGTACTGCATACTTATTTATTTATTCATTTATTTAAAAACAATATTCAAATTCTTGAAATTTGATGTCTGATAACTTTGAAATCATCGATTGAAGCATTTTAAAATTTTTGACACAATTTTGAAAGTAATTTTGAAACAGCGTACAAAAAATTACGCAACTTTTCTCCATTTTTTAAATTACCCCAATTCGTTCTTGAATATTGTACAGAGTATATTTTTCGAACACAATTTATTCGTATTGCCGTAGGAGATTTGATGGAAATATTTGTTTCAATGTGTTAAAAAAAATGGCTCGGACCGCATAAATATTTCTCCAGAGGATGAGAGGAACGTGAGAAGATCGATCGTCGACAAACATTGGCAGTGTGCCAACACTCTCGAGATGACAGATATCCCGGAACGACGAATCTTACACTGATATATATATCACGACGAAAGTGCCACACTTTTTCCACCTTTAATTCGCTTATTTTTCCTCTCGCTCTTCGCAAGCAGAAAAATTCGTGCAACGTAGCCAAGCTGAATAAAACGAGCACGTACATTCATTACGTTTCTTTTTTCACATTTCATCATAAAATTTCATACGTTTTTTTTTTGTTTCAAAACAATGACAGTTGAGAGAAAATGCATTACGATACTCTTTGTTACTTTTTATTTTATTTGGAAAACTGCTTTCGAGCTTTTTCCACTTTTATTCACTGTGGCTTAAACCAGTAACAAAGCTTTTCTATTTTTTCTGGTACGATTAACTTTTTTGCATAGAGTTTTGAAGTTGAATTCAGAAACATTTTTAAAATTACTGAACTTTGTTATAAAATACTCGATGATAATAATAATATTATATTAATAAAAAAAACTTTATAATGACTGCTTGTTGATTTCACATTGCCGATTAGTTTCATCCATTTGTGTTTTTTATAACTGATTAGAAATCGTTTTAATTCTAAATTAAACTATAAAATTAATTCAATTTAATATTTACTTTACGTAATGATTTCCATCAATTCAATTAATTAATCATACAATGATCCATTGTTCTGTCAATTTATTAATTTTTTTTTATTTTCGTTACACACAACACACAACATATCTCAAATAAAATCGATAACCAATCAGAATTTCCGAAGAACTTCAGTTCCAGAATAAATCTTTTTTTAATATTGTGTATTCTAGTATCCTGAGAAAATAGGAAAAAGATACCGAGATCTGATATAAGGGGAACGAAAATAGTTTTTTCGTCGTTGTAACAAATCTTCTAATGCTTTTGACGTGTCGGAGGGTGCGTAAAATCGTTCCTGTAACCCTGGAATCAGTGGCAGAGCCAATATTCGACGTGAAATGACAATCCGGAGCGAAAGCTTAGTCAGGATAGTGGAACATCGGTTCAGCCTTAATGAACATCGATTATCTATTAAAGCAACGTGAATGTAATGTTCCCTCGTATACATGTGTACCTATCGATGCACGTTGTTCCTTCCTATCGGTAATGGAATTCGAGCATGGTCATCATTCCTGAATGAGACCCGATTATTAAATTTCGATGATTTCATCCCTGAAACCATCGTTTTTTTTTCGCAGCATCATACTTTTATAATCTATAAACAAATTCGACAAAATTTGAATATTTTTCCAATTTTGACGAAAATATAATGATTTTTAAAATTATCCGCAGGTTAAAAAAGAATTTGTACGTACTATCTCGTTCAACAGATTTTCGTCTTTTTATTTCATGATATATTTATTACGATTATTGAATTATTGTGTAAAAGTTTTAAATATTTTTCACCATTTTTCATTTTGGAGATGATGATGATTGCTCAAAATCCAGCGAAGAAAAATATGGAAGTTCGGAAAAAGGGAGAGGGAACTTTGAATCTCGTTTCGAGTTAGCAGCGACGAATTTTAAGCCCCGCGGGGTAAATTTTATTACGCGATACATAGAATTTACAGGGGGCTTGAAATTTCTCGTCTCGACGTTCCTCGTCAGCGTAATTTATCGCGCCACGTCCTCCCCGAGTCTCCCATTTCCGGCGTATCAGAGAAAATGTTTCTCGAGTTTTTATAACATTTTCGCCCCTTTCGACGTCTGGCTCGCTCCTATACGAATCTGCAAAAGCCTCCGAGCCTCAAATGGGATTTGCGAGACGTTGCGGGAAGAAGAGAGAAAAGCTCCGTCCAATTTTTTTCTCCCTCCTTTTTTTACGCGATACCTCTCACAAATTTTCGACCCATTTCTCCGAATTGCCATCAATCAGTATTAAATTATTCGCCGATATTTCTCAACTTCGTTTTTCACGCTGCCCGGAATCGTTTTTCCCATCGAAATTTTCCTCAAAATTGAAAAATTCGCCCTTTGAACGGCCAATCGACGACTACAAATCGTCTATAAAGAAATTATATAAAAAAAGAACTATATATTTCAAAAAACGAATGTAAAAAATAGAAACTGGATAAAGTTTCGATATTCAACTACCGATTTTTGCGAAACTGAAGCCCTGATAAAAAATAAAATAAAAATCATGCAAGCGTGAAGAAAAATGGAATCTTTCGAAGACCCGAATATTTTACTTTGCGCAGATGATATTTGGTAAAAATATATGATATTGGTGTATAGGGACAAAATTCAATTATCTTCGTCAGTTTTTCCTTCTGTTTCGAAACGACGTTCGATTAAATTAATGGTGGGGAAAGAAGAATCGAACGACGAGCGTACGTGTGTAACGGGTTACTTTTTTTTCTGTATACTGCACACAATCGAGCTCTGTTTGACAACTACGCAATATGCGATGGTGGCCTTTCGCGAGGTCCATAATGACGTAGAGCCCCAAGTTCAATCGAAGTTGTGCGTACACTCTGAAACGGATTCGACGAGCCGCGATTCGTCCGGACTCAGAGGTTCTCAGCTAATTCTGATTAAAAATCTTTTAAAAAGCCTTTCAACAATTTTATTGATTTACAATATTCATTTATTGCAATAAACTAAATAACACAACGAATTTTTCTACAAGTGCCTATTTACAATCTTTCCAGAATTTAATTGGAGTAATTTCTAAAATAGACCAAAATTTATTAAAATGGTCAAATTTTATTATCTTTTATCTATTTTTTTTTCTGTCAAATTTATTTCACATGCTTCATATATGATTTTGCATGATAATAAAAGTTATAAATTTTATAGATTTTAGTAAATTTTTTTCATTTAAAAAAATCAAAGATCTTTTCATTGTTATTTACAGTGAAGACAAAAAATGGTCAAAATTTGAAGTCGTTTAACAAATTTATATAAAAATAACTGACTTTTTGACTCGTTCGAATATTAGCTCGAAACTTTCAAAATAATTCGAAGATAATGGCAACGACGATACAACTACTGCGAGAAAATAAGTGTCTATCGGGTGCCAAAAATGAGGTAACGACAGTCGAAGAATTGAATGGCGGGGAGAATGGAGGAAAGGGACGGAAAGAGAAGGACAACTTCGCGAACGCGCCCTGGCATCAGGAAACTCTGGAGATAACGAGTTTTCGTCGCATGTATGCTGGTTACGTAACTAACCAAACTTTGCCCTGACAATATACAAATCTGAAACTGCACGAGAGTAGACCGAAGAGTGGAAACAAAATGGCAGCTTCCGCTTGCCAAGATGGCGACTAATGCGGATAGGGAGGTTGATTGACAAGGTCGTAAAGACCATTTTAATTATATCAACCTCAAAATAATCTCTCTAACAGTTCCAATAAATATTAATTTTACTCATGCAGTTGTCCCAATTTTACATAAAATTCCCTCATCATCAAAACTTGTATTTACTTGTCGTATTTTTTGAAGAAATAACAGAATAAAATCGTTTGAATTATTTTTAGACTGAATAAATCGGAAAATGGGAGATAATAAAAGAATTTTTTCTCACAATATTAATCTTCCTTAACTATGTAATTAACGTAGTGACGTTTATCGATAGAAAAACAAGTATCGATAATGGGTTGAGAAAAACATGACACATGTGTTTCTCCGTTGTGACGTTTTTTTTTCGCGTAAATTCCGAGTTAATGAGAGAAAAAAGAAGATGAAGAAACGCTACAGTTCGGCAATTTCGTATCGGCAATGGATCTTTAGTGAGCTTATTTCCTGCTTGAAGAAAAAGAGTGAGAGACGGAGACGGAGCTTCGAGATGATTATTCGCTTCTCTTGACGTCAAACAGTGGGGAAAACGCGTTTTGAATAATTCCTATTTTCAATTGATTGTCGTAAATTTTTATCCGCATCTGCCGAGCCCATTCTTCGCGAACGAGAAGAGCTACACAGACAAAATTTTATACGAAAAATTACAGTGGTTTTTCCAACTGTGATATAACAGTTTGGAAAAAATTTCAACCAAAATACAGCAATTAAAAATTTTTATTTTATTTCATTACTTTTTAAATTAGTATTTGACTATATAAACATCAAAATTACTATAATTAATTATTCTGATTAATCTGATAGAAATCTTGACCATGTTCACTATTCAAAATATAATTAATTAATTTTAATTATATCAGTTCAATCATAAAGATGATCAGAATTGCGAATCTTTATATTAAAAAATCCTCAAAATTTCTAAACTTGCCACAAACATTTATATCTGTAAAGATAAAAAATAAATTTTATTTCGGACGTTGTTTAAAATCATAGAATTTCGATTTTATTGATAGCAGATAAAACACATGTGTTGTCGAAAAGCAGGCGTGTATATCAACGATCGAAGAGCGTAAATCGCTGGATGAGAAAAAAAAAATGACGAAACTAGGTCGTGGAGCCCCTCCGTTGGACGCCCGATTCGAAAATAATTGAATTTTGCTTTATTAGCGGTGATTAAACGTCATAGAAGCGCGCGTGCATCGATAGGCCAAGAATTATGGTGGGAGGCTTGTCGAGAAAGTAATCGCGCAGCCCAATAATCGCCAACAGGTACTCGTGATCCGGCGAAAATTTTTATCGCGAGCTTCAGAAGCGCTCACGTGGAGCCCGTGTCAATTGCGCGCATTCGTTTGTAACGACGCCCGATGATCGATTCACAAATTACATTACCCTGTCGCAGCATCAAACCGATGCTCAGCGCCGAGAGTGAGAAAACGGCAAAAAAATAGGAGAGGAGAGAGAGAGAGAGAAAAAAAAACGAGAAACAGAGACGACGCCTCCGCTTTCGTCGCGTTGCTGAATTGACAACCGTTTACACGATTTGTCGTCCAGTTCACTCCCGATTATCGCCGCGAAACGAGCATTATTTCACGACGACTTGCGAACGAATTAAATTAAAAAATAAATAATAAAATTACCAAAACGTCAATAGATTTTCGTAAACGAGCGGATTTATCATTTTTTCGATCCAAGTATCGTGTCTCTCGTTTAAATTTCGTAGATTTTTGAACCGTGGATCGTTTTTTTTCTCTATCTCGAGTTTACGGTATGCTTCTAAGTAATTCAATACTGGTCGTAAAAAAGCAACTCTCCATCGATCTCGTCGATTTCGCGAGATAATGAAATTTTTCACGAGTCTCGTCCGCTCGCTCGAAGTTAGATGAGTAATTTCGTTCGCGTGAAAATTCACTCTGCCCGGAGTTGCTTCTGTGCCGCGTGTGATATCGAATATCGTCGAAAAAGAGAAAAATAAGTAGAAAGGGAGATAGACGTGAAGAGAGGTGGACAGAAACGAATCGAAATTATGTTCAAGGTGATTATAAAGTTTCTCGCTTTTTTGCAAATATCATTTTTAACGCATGAAATAATTCTCCGCCAATTTTCGAGTCGTTGATGAGTTACTTCCCTCATTAATTTCCGTTTGGTGCACGTAGGATCGCAATTAAGCTTTCGACAAGCACTCGACGTATAAAAAAGTAAATGATGAAAAAATTTCGACGATCGATTCGACAGAAAATTTCTCCTCGAAATATAATTACTGCTTCGCGCACGAAGGAAGAAACTCGTCTGAGGACGAGCCCCTGTGAGAAAATCTCGTCCGGGGCTCAATTCCTCGCTTCGCTTATTGTCATCTGGCCGGGAACGAAAAATCAGAGGAGCGTGGGTGTTTTTACGGGTACACGTAACGACGAGAGTCTCGTACGGAGCGTTTGATGGGTTTTTTTTTCTCATCGTCTGAGAGCATCCAATTGCGTAGAAAATGATTTTCATGGAACTCCGAGTTTAGCTTAATTCGATTGCGAAATATATTATGTCCTCAGGGAGATATAAACCAAAATCTTTTCAGGTCGCCAAGCAATTTGGAATTTTTCATTTTTAATACTTTTACTCGTGAATATTTTTCAAGTACTTGTTGTTGGTTAAGTTATACGAATTGCGTACATCGCGTTCGAGAACGTGACGCACGAGGTGTCTCGAATTCCAAATACGAGCCAGCGAGCATATTAACGGCTCAACTCCTTTAAGGATTTATTGAAAGTACATTCGCTGTGAAAAGTTAATTTTAAAAATATGCTTTTTAAAATCATGCAAGAAACCTGTACAAAAAATCTGTGTAAAAAAACTATTAAAAAATCATACGATTTTACCGAAATATAAAAAAATTCTAAATTCTAAAGTTTTCAAAGTAAGACTGCTGCGACTCGTAGTTCAAATTTATTCAAAATTGCACTCCGAGTTGAATATTTTATTGAAGAGAATTCGGTAGAGACGACGAGGAAAAAAGTTGGGGAAAAAAATTGAAAGCGATACGCGAAAATGAAAGCCATTTGTTACTCGAAAAAAAAAAATCTCCGATACATGTTTTACAAAGTGTTCCTCGACGGCGCCTGTGCCAAGTGCCCCGGAGCCGTAAAGTGACATTCGCCCGTATAAAAGATAGTAAAACTTTGATGTCGTATGTCATACGTACATGCATTCCTCGACGTATGTCCATACGAGGTGCTCCTTCAATTTTTTTTCAAGGCCGCACGTGCTTTGAAAAGACTCGAGACTTTATTGGTTGCGATGTGTCTCAGGACTCCTCGTCGTTCCCTCGTAAGAAGGAAGAAAATAAAAACACGTTTCCAGAAGTGTATTTTATTTCGATACACGTCCTTTCCTTACGAGACAAAAATAAAATAAATTTAAAACAACGTTAACAAAAATAAATAGCGAATATAAGTTAAAAAACTCGAAAAATGAATTAAAAAATAAATAAATTGTGGAATCATTGTAGGAAAATAAAGATATTCGTGCTGTTTTATTATTTATTATTTAGAATTATCAGATAAAAATCTAAAAAATATTTATTGCAGAATCAATAAAACTTTTAGTAATATAAATGTCTTATTTTTGAATTTTTTTTCTCTTTGTTTCCAGTCGGACAGTTCGGTATCCGATTTTTCGGACGCTGAGGAGGAGATCACAAATGAGTTAGGATCGAATTTTGATTTGCAAAATTTCGGAATGGACGCGGTGGACAGCGTCAGCAGGCGGCAAGCAACTCGTGTCTTCAAGAAATCCAGTCCCAATGGCAGGATCACGGTCTATCTCGGTAAAAGAGATTTCGTCGATCACATAACCCACGTCGATCCCATTGGTGAGTTTTTTCTTCATTTTCTCTTAAATTTGAAAACCTCCAAAACTTGATTTTCAACCAATTTACTGTAAAAATAAATGTAATTGTATAAAAAAAATAAAAATAAATTACTATTATGATAATAAATACCTACTAAAAAACTAAATCTATCTAAGTTAAGTAAAAATTGACAAGTTAATATTGGAGGAGAAGTAAATGCGATATAGCTCAAAGTACCTTTCGAAATAATTCATTAACGCGTAATGCAAAAAATGTTCATTTCGCTTATAAGCTTTGAAAATTGAGCGTCCGACTGAGTTTGAAAATTTCGCACGAATGTTATGAATTTCTGAGATTTTAAACGGATTTTATTACTTTTCCCGAGGAAAATTCAAACAAGATTTTCCAAGTCAAATAAAAAGGGAGGAATTTTCCGATGCGATGGTACGGAGGAAAATGGGGAACGAGCGAATGGATGATAACGAAGGAAACATCGAGGTTGACATGAAAATAAAAGAGAGAGAGAAAAAAATCGAGAAGAGAAGGTTACGATGGAACGCGATGGGTTGCATAAGTCAATTACCACGTGGAAGCTCTCAATTCTTTCCCCTTCGCGTACACTCTCACTTTTTCTCTCTCTAATCGTGTAATCGTGACAATCACGTGGTATTGACATTCTCGAACGTAATTTCAAAATATTCGATCACTCTTGCACGAGAAAATTTTATTCGTCCGAAGTACCAAGCTCGTGGAAATTCAAATTTGTGCACTTGACTTACATCGTGATAAATTCTCTACCACCAGCGTCGTGGAAAAATCAATAAAACATTTTTTACCACTAATTTTCGAAAAGTGACAATTTTTTAAATTCAGGACTTTTTTGGTATATTATTGTTTTTATTTTCTTATTTTGTGTGGCTTAAGGTGGTTCGGCAGAAATAACAAAAAAAAATTGAGTTACGTGCAACCCCCTATTTTTTGAGCAATTGACAGTACGTTATTTAACACGTTTAATTAAAAAAAAACATGTCATTTGACCGTGCCGTTTGCGAGATATAACCGTTCAAAAATTATGGTCAAGTAAGAGCTCAATAAAATATATTGAATACAATAAAAATAATAAACGAACTTTTGTTACAATCGTCAAAAATAATCATTTATTTTTAGCACTATGTATCTTGTATTTTTAATTTTTAGAAACATTAAAAAAAGGTTTTAAGATATGATAAAATTCTTTTTTTTTGACAGATGGCGTGGTGCTGATCGATCCGGACTATGTCAAAGACAGAAAAGTTTTCGGCCACGTCCTGGCGGCGTTCAGGTATGGCCGGGAGGATTTGGACGTGCTGGGCCTAACGTTCAGGAAGGATTTGTACCTCGCGGCGGAACAAATTTACCCGGTGGTGCCAGGGTCCCAGCCGCCGAGAGAATTGACTCGTCTGCAGGAGAGGCTAGTCAAGAAGCTCGGTAGCAACGCGTATCCGTTCTACTTCGAGCTTCCGCCGCACTGCCCGGCCTCGGTCACCCTCCAGCCGGCCCCGAGCGACACCGGCAAGCCCTGCGGGGTCGATTACGAACTCAAAGCCTTCGTAGGTGAAACTCAGGAGGACAAGCCTCACAAAAGGTAATTCAATTATTCTGCACTCGCATAGTGATAACGTTGTCTCTATTTTCACCGTCTAGAATATCAAAAGAAAATCATTTCAAGATAGGTAAAGAAATTTTTCGCAAATACATTTTTAGGTCTTGACTGTAAATATTTTTAATATTTCTCCTTTCGTCGTTTCTAAGTATGCGAAAGAAATGTTGTGGCAAACGTGAAATATTCTCGAATTGATAATCGATAGTCTACTGAAGACGAAATATGTATAATTATTCAGGTATGAGGCAAAAGATGAATTTTATGCAATGAAAGTTAAGAGGCTGCTTTTTAAGGATGTTTGAGCGATATTTGTAAAAATATAAGAATTTGATAAATTTTTGATATTTTTAAAAATATATTCTTAGCGGTGTACATTTCTAATAAAAAATTTAGTTAAAAAATTTTTGGCAAAAGCCAGAGCCTGAATTTTACGAATTTTGTCAAGAATGAACTTTTTGCTGGGATTGTCTGTTCCATACGTCCTTAATTTTGTACCGATGTGGATGATTAGGAGAAAGTAATGAAAAATATTAATTTCGAAATGAATAACAGGAACTCGGTGAGATTGGCGATAAGGAAAATAATGTACGCGCCCTCGAGGCAGGGGGAGCAACCGTCGGTGGAGGTTAGCAAAGAATTCATGATGTCACCGAGCAAGCTGCATCTGGAGGCCTCGCTCGACAAGGAGCTCTACCACCACGGCGAAAATATCGCTGTCAACGTCCACATAGCCAACAACACGAACCGTACAGTGAAAAAGATCAAAGTCTCGGTCAGGCAATTCGCGGACATTTGTTTGTTCACGACGGCCCAGTACAAGTGCACGGTCGCCGAGGCCGAAAGCGAGTGAGTATCTCCCAGTTTTTCGCTCACCCCGTCATCCGACAACCTCGATCCATTAATTAGATTCGTACTTCTAATTAAAAACAAATAGACGAACAAGACGCGTCGATTCTTAGAAGAAATTGAAAATTAGAAAAATATCGTCGAGCCGTGTAGATAAATTCTTCTTCTTTTTTTTCTTTTATTATCGAAATAGAAATAAGTGTCGCGTCCATTGATAGAAAACGTAGAAAACTCCCAGGAACTGTAAAGATAAGTCTCTCGAGTATTTTATTTTATTTTATCGAGAAGTCACGAGTTTCCTATTCTACGAATTGTTTTGTCTTTATATTTAATCGCGCTCGAACGTCACGTCGAACGATGCAACTCGTTACTCCGTCGCAACGTTGCGTAAAAAAAAAGGAACAAAGTAAAAAAATAGAAAAGTTCTATAGTTGATTAAAAGCGATTGAGAAAGTCGAGGCGAGGCTCGCGTGCTTCGTTTCAATAAATCTTTCGTACCCCGTGAGGGAATTTCGAGTAAAAACGAATCGAAAAGCAAAACTTCATTTGCATAAAATACCTTTTCGCCAGTTGCATCGTTCGACGTATAAATATTTTCCGAGTCTTCGAATATTCAAAAACTTTTCGAATCGCGCCATTGGCTCGTGAATTAATTTAAAAAACGAGAGGAATGAGTAATTTTCAGCGTCAAATGGACGTCGACGATCGAATGAAAAATTAAGGATGAAGAGCGAAAAAATAAAAGAGAACGGGAAGTACGAATTTTAATTCATCTTCAAGGATGTTGGAACACATACGTACGAGAAGCGATAAATTTGTTTCGACCTTTTTTTTCTCTTCTTCACCGGCATCGTGGCGTGTCATCGACGACCCCGTTTTCTTCCCCGTCCTTTCAATTTGAATTTCACGCGAACGTTCTCTATTGCAAGTATAATTAATCGACGCATAATCACCGGCAACTTCGCCAGCTAGATATCGACTCCCGTTCGCGATGAACTGCCGATCCAGGCGCAGCCGTTTAAAGATGCAAAAAGAGTGAAACGCGAGCCACGATGTCGGTGAAAGATGTTGTTTTTTTTCCGCGCCAAGAAAAGTCGATAAAAAAATCTAGCAAGGAAATGTTCCATCCGAGATTCAGTATATTCGCCATAAACGGCAAACATTAATTTGCTAAAATGGCGAAATTGAGCGCAGAGACTTCTCTTTATCGGCAGAAACGATTTAATGAAAATTTTCGCGTCAGATAAATAATTCACTTTGATTGCAATGCAGTCTCGATGAGACGAACCCAATGTCGAGATTACAAGGAAGAAAAAAATAAGATTATTGCACTGGCAGTGTAGGGGTAGCGCCAGGATTCACCATGAGCAAGGTATTTTCTCTAAAGCCGAGCCTTGCCGACAACAAGGACAAACGTGGTCTTGCTCTCGATGGGCAACTTAAGCACGAGGACACCAATCTCGCATCTAGTACCATGTGAGCCTTTGAGAAAGAAAAATACACTAAAAAGTACATTGAGCCATTTCTCTTCACGAATATTGCGATCGCGAGTGGAGATTGAAAAAAAAAAAGGATTTCGTTCGAAGCGCAGCTCTCATTTCTTTCAAAATTTCTTTCAAATTCCTTCGTTTGTGCCGAAATATTACGTCAGGAATGTTACTTTTGGAAGTCGATGAACTTTTTTTTAATAAAGCCCGCAATTTTATACTTTTATATATTTATTGAAATTTTATAAATTTTCGTAGTTTGATTAGTTTGGAAAATTTCGTTCGTCAGTTTCGAGTCAATGTTTATCCCACGGTCCGGTGCCTTCGTGTATTGGGACGCGCTTAAATTATCGTAGACGAAGGAGGAAATTGGCTGCGAAGTCTCGCATTCGCAGTCTCCACTCGAGCGATTTCGCGAAGAGAAAAGAAGCGAAAGATGTTAAGCCCAGTACGAATAACAAGACTAGTTCTTTTTGGTTGATGGAATGTCCGTTTTTTTTTATTATTATTTGTGATTCATTTTCGTTTTCTGTTCTCGTCCTTTTGTTTTTGGTCTTTTTTTTTGTTCTTTTGTGCTCTGGGTTTCCTCGATTTCGTCCGGTGCGCAGAGACCTGTCATTATATCCTCGTGGAATTCGACATTTTCGTCCCCTCATCTGAGAAATAATCGACCGAAAAGTGTACACTCAGATACTTATCGTCTTTTTCACTCGTATATTTTCCTTCTTCTTTTTCAATGCGTGCACTTAATTAGGATTGCACCGGTGATGGATTTTAACAGTTAAAAAAAATTCAATCAGATTTTTAATTTAAATTAAAATTAAAACCATTATTATTCGACAATAATTATATTCAGTTTGTTTATTTAATTTTTTTTAATCGAGATTTTTCGCAAAGAAATCTCGCAAAAGTGCATTCAAAAAGATGCAATTTTGTGATATTCTGGGCTTTGATTTTCATTTTTGTTTCATTATAAATTATTTTTCTTGTAATATGTGAGAAGGAGCGAGCTCTCCTCTTGCTCTAACCTCTATGGCCAGAATTTAATGATAGAAGGCAGTCCGTAATTACGCTTTGAATTCTCGTGCCGAATTTTCGCTGAGCCGAGTGAGAGAAGCAAAAAAGAACAGAGCGAAACGAGAAGAGCGAAGTCTCAGAATCGAAATTTTAAATTTCGAAGAACAATAAAGCAACGAGAGTGAACCAATTTTTTATTATTTTTCACGTCTCGCGTGGCGATTAGTCTCTCATTACGTCCCACATTCTCAAATTGGAATATTTCCGAAAAAAAATAATCGATTTTTTTTACTCTATTTGTTTTTCAAAAAATTTTCGAATTTCTCATACGTATGTCAAAAATCAAAATTATCGTAAAAAAAAAATAAATTTACACAAGATTTGACGTTTATCTTCTTTGTGCTCTACATTCTCGAATTGGAATATTTCCGAAAATAAAGTATTTCAGAAAATAATTCTTATTGCCTCGTTTTTTCTTTAAAATGTCAAATTTCTCATACGTATGTTTTAAAGAATCGTGATAAAAAAAATGTGCAAAGTTTATCTTAAAAACCAAAGAATGGAGAGCACGTTGTTTGACCTGTCAACTGTGTAATTTTTGTCAGGGAGGGATGCTCGGTTGGGCCAGGTTTCACGCTGAGCAAAGTCTTTTACGTCACGCCGCTTCTCGCCAACAACAAAGATAAATGGGCCCTTGCCCTTGACGGCCAGCTCAAACACGAGGACACCAATTTGGCGTCCAGCACGCTGTAAGGCCAATTACGTCAAAGCAACAAAATTATGCTCATTATTTTCGCGATACAGATCCGAGACGAACCTTCTTTTTCTACCAAAATCTGAGACGAGAAGACCCTACAAAATTCTTATTTATTTAACTCGTGGAACTTTCGCACTCTCACATTTATTTTGGAGTCATAATTGAAAATACACGATTTTCAACACTCTGTATAATACAAAGTCATTTTTGGAAGATTTTTAACTCATCTTCTTCTTTTCATTTTGAAAAATATTTAACTTTGCTTTTGTACAAAAATAATGTGTAAATGCACATTTTCTCAGTTAACTGAACGAGAATAATTTTGAATTGTTTAATATTCTATCGCTTTTTTTATATATTTTGAAATTCCAATGATCAAACCTTCTTATTTCATTGCGCCTCGTCGATTTTACTTATTCACGATCATTTCACAAACTCACCCTCATGGAAAGAGGGTCAAAATTCGACGTCAATAACAATACCAACACCGGTATTAACAGTCAAAACACAGACGATGAAAACGACGAAAACAGAAGCATTAAAATGAAGTAAAATGAACTAAGAGGAAATAAAAACCTCAGAATTCTCATCGCCAATCAAAATATATTTTTTTAACATTTTATTTATTCTTTTTCGATTCATTCCACCGCGAAGTATCTTTTTCAACGACAAAAAAAACGTACTTTCTTTTTTTCTTCGAAAACTCGAATTTCCACACAGGATTTCCTGTCCTTCCTCATAAATATGCACGTGTCTCTTTTTGGCTTTTTGTACTTTCGCATGATGGAATCGGCTGTACTAAATTTTTTATTCCTTTTTATTATTTCCATCATTGAAATCCTTTTTTTGTAAATTATTGCATGGGTTGTTCGTTGTATATTTTTGAGTTTTCGCAGTAATTTTCTGGGCCGAGATTGACACAATGCTGAAGAAATTAGAATCGCTTTGAATTTAATTTTAGAGAAATAAAAGACTTCGATAATTCAACCAGTTTGTGTCGACCTCGGCTCACAAGGAGAAATGTTGCATGCAAAGGCTTCTTTAATCATGCTGCTAAAAATTTATCTCTCAATTTTTAATGAATAATCAACATAAAATAATTGTGTGTATCCACAGTGTGGCGGATCCTTCGCAACGTGAAAATCTCGGAATAATCGTCCAATACAAAGTAAAGGTGAAACTTTGCCTCGGAGCTCTAGGAGGGTGAGATAAAAAAATTTTCACAATTTTCATTTTCGTTCACTTTTATCAGCTGCTAATACTTTTATTTCTTTTTCCCGGCAGAGATTTGTCCGGGGAGTTGCCGTTCATCTTGATGCATCCGAAACCGGAAGAAGAAACCCCAGCGCCGTCTACAGCGAGGCCAAGTCCTACGCACAAAACGGAAAACGGCGACGGTCCGACGGACACGAACCTCATACAACTAGACACGTAAATACGAAAAATAAAGCAAATAAAATCGTAAAAATAAAAAAAAAGAAATACACAGTAAGTTATTTAATGGTTTGTGCTTTATTTATTTGCAGGGAAGACGATGTTGGCGACGACGACATTATTTTCGAAGATTTTGCAAGACTCAGGCTGAAAGGAGAGACAGATGCCTGACCGTTCAAGCGAGAAACTAAGAACTGGATAAAACAAATCGAAAACGTCCAAAAAGTACCGAGATATTGCATGATCGACTGAAAGTGGAAACGTGCTCTCTTCTTCACAATTCTATCGTTACCAAAGGCGAACACGATTTTTTGTTCCGAAAATGCAATTATCCAAAAATTCTGTCGATTACGTTTGTTTTTCGTCCACCTGAGCATCGCTGTCATACTTTCAGCGACAATTGTATTTAAAACGTAATCTCGAATGGCGGAAAATAGTCGAGGATTATTAAATCGCCAGTAAAGAGATTATTAATGATTTTTCGGCACAAACGGTTTTCAATTTCGTATCTTCGTGGCAAATGTTTGCAATGATCGTCGGGAATAATTATCGGGGATGGTTGCAGAGAAATTCGAACTTTCGCTTCGTAGAATTGTGGCGTTTATTCAATTCACGGTGACGACACGTTTCCAAACGATTTTTATAAACATTTTGATTCGATCGGGACTAAAATCGAAATGAATCATTTGTGTTCACCTCGTTCTTACGCTTATACAATAAATTCCGAAATAGACTTTATTTGCACCGCTTTCACGAGTAGAATGATTTGTTTGAATGGAATCGAAAAAACAGTATGAGTATGGAAAAGAAAACATAATTCGGGCGTTACCAACAAGTGAATAAATTTTATAATTGAATTTTCCTTTAGTCAACTAAGAATGTGTCAATTATGAAAAAAACTGCGAAAGATAACAATTGCTTTTTGCCAATAGAATATTTATGTTTCGTTCGAGTCTTTATTTAAACTTATTCTGAACTTAAACGAAGCACAAGTACGAGAGCAGAAAAGAAAAACAAAGGCGATTATATACAGAGATGTAAAGCCGGCATTTAAAAACCCGATGATGTGTAAATACTCAACTTTTTAGTAATATTTTTTATTCGTTTTTAAGCATTTATTCTAATGCGAGAGTGAAGGAGAAAACGAGAAAAAAAAATATAAAATAAAATAAATGTCGACAGACACAAAAATACTAGAACATTCAATGCCAAAGCAAAAGAGACAAAATTTCATCCCGAACTCACGAAGTTTTATCTAGCAAATGAGGAAAAAAACTTACAGAGATAACTGCACACATGCATACACGTAAAGAAAACGAGTTGCTTAGCAACGCAGTGTTTAGAAGTTCACGAGGGAAAAAAGGGAGAGAGAAAAAATCTCGATGTACCTAAAGATTTCCGCGTGCGAGAGGCATTAGAAGAAAGAAAACGAATTATTGTGAAATGTCGCATTAATGTAAGACAAGAATCCTTGTACAAGTAACGAATGATGCACGAGAGAAAATGGACGAGACATTGTGTCCCTTGACCCTCACAAAGAAATAAAACGAATTATCGTAACAACGTCGTATCAATGTAAATAATGTCCAAAAATGTGGCCCCTTTTGTGCTGATTCACAATAATCATTTATTTTGTGCTGTTCCATCGCATTTCGTATTTGGATGATTTGCGAGCGAGGCGCACACAATTCCGATCAGATTCGATGTAAACGCATATTTTTTTTTGCATTTTGTGGCCAATGAGAGAAAAAAACACAGCATTCGAGAATGTAAATAACGAGGAGTTAAGGGAATAGAATATTTTCGAATACCAATGAAAGTCGTAACTTTTATATTTTTTAAAACAAAATCGCATCATCGACGAATACGAGAAAGAAAGTAATAAAGAAACGAAGTTTGGCATCGAGAGTGGAAAATAATTGAGAGGCAAAATATGAACTTTGATTGAAACGAAGCTAAATAATTAACTGAAACTTCAACAACGAGACTAACGATATTTCATAGGCTTTTATTAACGTCGAAAAGCTTGACAAAAGGGGGAAAAAAATCTATTTCGAAGTATTAAAAAAAAAATTGCTAAAATTCGATTTGAAGAAATGAAAATAAAGAATCAGCCAAATGTTTGCGTGAATCATTGTCGAAAATGTTCGTCAGGTGTCTCTTGTAAGTGTCGATCGAACGCATCGAAAACAAAAAAAAACGCTTAATTTATTTACCGGCGTGAATGAATCGAAAATATGAGAATAAGAGCGAAAGTGTCATTCATTAAATCATTTTCGTTAATGCGCTGAGTGTTTCTGTTTGTCTGGGCAAAATTACGTGTCAAACAAGAAACGGGGAGGAACGTATTTACATGTATAAAAAAGAATTAACAATCACACACAGATAAATAGGTTATGACGATATATGTAATATATTATATGGAATATGTATAAACTGTGTATGCTCGTATAATAACTGTAATAATTTAATAAAATCATGTATATTGGATCGTGCTTATTCATTTTTACTTTGCCCTCACAATCAAGTCAAAAAAATTCAATATTCAGTGATGCACATTCGAGAATAAATAATTAAAAAATTTCCCGTACTGGAAATACATTGGACATTTATCGAAAAATTTGTTCTTGGAAATATTGAAAATCGAAATCTCTCTAAAATCATTTCGTAAAACCCTGTTTCCGTCTATTGAGAATAACACAAACTTAACCTTGAATTTCTGGCTCTCCGAGTATTATAAAATAAAAAATCGTCAGTCCTTTTATATGCGTTTATATCAATTTATTGATTTAATTTTCGTTAAAAAAATGTGTGATTTTTTTAGGTATAGCGCGCTAAGTACGGAAATTTTTGTTTTTACTATAAAATGTTAGAGTATTTTATTTAATTTTATTCTGAAAAGTACAAATATAAAATGATAATTTTTTGATAAATGAATAAATGTTTGACAATAAAAATGAGTTTTAATTTTTAATTATATCCTATTTAAAAAAATTATGTGTGATTGCATGCGTAGAAAAAAATATTTTACGCGATACATACTTGAAATAATATTTCCATGCGCCAGTGGGTTTTTTATCTTGATTCTTTTGGTGCGCCGGTTGGAACGTAGTTTCGTACTCTTACTGAATTTTGCTCGCACTGTGTTCACAGCATTGCCGTTTTGATGCGCCGGTGGGTTTTTTTTCTCGATTCTGATTGGTGCGCCGGTTGGAATTTTATGCAAAATTTCATTACGACGCGTTGTTTCATGAGTTCGCGGCGCGGAATAATGCGCCGGTTGGAGTATTGTGAAAAATGTTTTACGTCGCGTTGTTTCGGGATTTCTAATTTTATTTCGCTGCGTCGGTGGGTTTTGTTATTTCGAGTCTAATGCGCCAGTTGGAATTTTGTATAAAATTTCTTACGCCGAGTTTCACGATCCCTAGTTCTAATGCGATGCGCCAGTGAGTTTTCTTTCTTGAATTTGATTGGTGCGCTAGTTGGAATTTTGTGTGCATCTTTTGACAAGTTTCGCGATATCCAATTTTTATTCCATTTGCGCCAGTGGGTTTTTTTACCTCGATTCTGATGCGCCGGTTGGAATCTTGTACACAATTTCTGTCAAGTTGCGGTTTCGTGTCGATGCGCCAGTGGGTTTTTTTTACCTCGATTCTGATGCGCCGGTTAGAATCTTGTACACAATTTCTGTCAAGTTGCGGTTTCGTGTCGATGCGCCAGTGGGTTTTGCGTTCTTGATTCTGATTGGTGCGCCCGTCGGAATGTAATCTTGCATTGACCGTGCGTTTTCTACACATTGTACTGTTATAATGCGCCAGTGGGTTTCTTTTCTCGATTCTGATTGGTGCGCTAGTTGGAATTTCATGTAAAACTTTGTACGAGATATTTGATGCTTGCTTTGGCTCCGATGTGACGTTGAGAATATCTTTTGCAATTATCGATACATTTTCACATGAAAATAAAAAAATTAAATAAAATTTTATTTTGACATATGAAGTAATGTTTTATTTATTTAATACAACATAAATGATATCCTGAATTACATTTTTGGATTGCTTCCAACAAAGGTAGTTTTACGTTGTGAAAATTTGTGGTCCTGAAAAGGACCGTTTTTGTATCAAGGAGAGAATTAACCTCCGAAACCGTAGAGAGTTCTGCCTTGACGCTTCAGAGCGTAGACGACGTCCATAGCAGTGACGGTCTTCCTCTTAGCGTGCTCGGTGTACGTGACAGCATCACGAATAACGTTCTCAAGGAATACTTTGAGAACTCCACGAGTTTCTTCGTAAATCAATCCAGATATACGCTTGACACCGCCTCGACGAGCCAAACGACGAATAGCCGGTTTCGTGATTCCCTGGATATTATCACGAAGAACCTTCCTATGGCGCTTCGCTCCTCCTTTTCCCAATCCCTTTCCTCCCTTTCCGCGACCAGTCATACTTGCAAATAAGTTGAGATGTACGTATTGAGAGAACGAAAACTCGTTTGATGCCGGTCAACTCTGAGCGAGCGATTATATAGGCTACAAAATGTGTTATCCCCTCCATTAAAATGGCGGCCAATCAGATGCGTCCGTTTAGTTTTCTCCCCACCACCATTTTTACGACCAATCAGATTCTGACGCTGCGTCGCAGCAGGTAGCTATAAAGCACCCTCCGTTCGAGAGGCTCGTCATTGTGTTCTTGATCGTCAAGTTCGCTCATCGTTCGCTAAGTCAAAGATGGCTCGTACCAAGCAAACCGCTCGTAAATCGACTGGAGGAAAGGCGCCTCGTAAGCAGCTGGCAACTAAAGCCGCTCGCAAGAGCGCGCCGGCAACCGGTGGCGTCAAGAAACCCCATCGTTACAGGCCTGGAACTGTCGCTCTTCGTGAAATTCGTCGTTACCAGAAAAGCACTGAGCTCTTGATTCGCAAACTTCCATTCCAACGTTTGGTTCGTGAAATCGCTCAGGATTTCAAAACCGATCTTCGTTTCCAGAGCTCGGCTGTAATGGCTCTTCAGGAAGCCAGCGAGGCTTACCTCGTTGGTCTTTTCGAAGATACGAACTTGTGCGCTATTCACGCCAAGAGAGTAACCATCATGCCGAAAGATATCCAGCTCGCTCGTCGTATCCGAGGAGAACGCGCTTGAATAAGCCAATCTCCGATAATAAAAGGGCCCTTTTCAGGGCCAACAAATCTTTTTACGTAATCAAATCTATTTCGCTTTTATTCGTAATATTAAAACTACGCACGTTTTAAAGTATTTAATAATCACATCTCAATATATTGAAATATGTATTCAATTAACCTTTTTTAACGAAAAGACGAAATAAATATAAATTACATATTTAAGAGACATTTTCTGAATAATTTAATGAACAAAATAAATTTATCTGATAAAGGGATAGGTCATGAAAATCATTAAAATAAAATATTTTAATAGTTTATTTGTCAAATTAATTTTTATTTCGATTGACTAATCCGAACGAAAAGTTCGATCATTTGGATAAAATTTTTCCAAGTATAGTCGAGAATGATGAAATTCTGTAATACAAATTCGAAATAATTTTATAAAATGAATCAGTACTTTAATTTATTATGAAGAACATGTATAAATATTATCTAAGATGGTTAGCGCTGTCTTATATACAGCAATCGTCAAAAGTACGTTTACATACCTTGACACAACCTCCAAAATCAAGCATCGCTTTTGATACTCTCGTACTTTACGCAACGAATATTGTTAATTAAAAATAAATTAGACTTAATAAAAGAACACGGGTATATTGAAAATATAAAAATGACTCCACCAATGGAAAGAATACAAAGTTTAGAAACGATTGAAAAGGATATTATCGTTTGTTTACAAAGTGCAGGTGAGGTTATGTTTCATTTTTGTACGTGAATGAGAACGCTGCACGATTTTTCAACAAAATTATGTGAATATGTCAAAAATACTGGCTGTACTTATTATTCAATAATTTATTAACATATTAGGTCAAGCTCTGATGGAACTTAGCAAAGAAAAATCGAGTTTGAAACAAGCAGAAGGTCACACACATCAGTTTCTGAAAACTCTGAATCAAGTAGAATCCAAGCTTAGTGAACAAATAAATTATTTGACACAAGTATCGACTGGTGAGGATATTACAATTTTTTTTATTGAATAAAATACAATTGAAAATCTTGGAACAAATATATTTTTATACAAATTTCATAATTTCAGGCCAGCCGCACGAAGGTTCTGGCTATGCGAGTCAAAAAGTTTTACAAATGGCATGGCACAGATTAGAGCACGCGAGAAGCAGAGTCAACGAATTGGAAAGATTAAAAAATAAGCACCTTCACGGTCGATCTACCATAAGATCGAACCAGCCACCACCGCCGCCTCCACCTCCGCCCTCTTCCACTGGAAATACAATGCAAATGCCTCAAACATAAGTTCCTAGTTCTCTTAAGGTCACTTTTGTAAATAAATAAAAGCAGAAAAAAAAGTATTCCTCTTAACATTTATCATATTCTTCAAAACACAACGTTGCAGGGGCGAAACCCTGTATTCCACAAATTTTAAAATATTATCAACCATCGGGTAAAAATTTTCCGACGGACGATCCGTCGACGCAATAATGTCTTTCTTTAAGGCACAACGCTGTCCGCAGCGGTGATGTTTCTCTTAACGACAGCCGCGAGGAGTAGCCTTGAGCGTCTTTCCTCGTCCAGCTGCACTGTCAATTGTGACATTTGTGACTGTAGATCCATAATGTGGCTCTTCAGGGTTTTAACAGTCTCCGACAGGCTCCTGAATAAAAATCATTAACCGATGACAATTACGTTAAAGACACAGCAGTCCGTTTGTGAGTAGCTTTGTGGTAATTTTTTTGACTTCAGAATTAGTTTCTCGAGTGCAATCGTATGTTTCTCAAGCCAAAAGCAAAATGTCAAGTCGATGCTTTTTTTATCCTTGTTGTTGTACATTTGTGTTTTTTGTTTTTGCGTCAAGCACCGGTACGTACCTGTCCTCGCATGAATCCCAATGTTCGACTTTATTATTCATTACGGATTTTCTATCGCGCGTTTTAAAAGTCGTCTCGTTATCCAACAGAGCTGAAATTCATACGCTCTCGTTATTTATCATCGAGGGAGGCCCTTCTTTTTAAACCCACTTTCTTTGTTCATAGACCGCATTGCCAGGCCGGATATCCTCCGAGCAATTATTATCCGTTACGTAGAAATAATTATATTTATTTGTCATCAGCTAATTCTGAAGTCATACTGAGGGAAGAGCTGTGATTGCAACCGTCATGCCAATTTTTCGTTAAACATCGAAAAGAAAGGTGAAAGAAATACATACAAATTATCTCTAGCAAAAACAGCATGCTCATTGATAAACGAATAAAACATTCCATTAATTACGAAATTATGATATTAAGAGTTGTTAAAATTTTTCCAATATTAGTAAATACAAATATAAGAAAAAAAGATTGTATATCAAAATAATTAATCGTGTATTAACATCATTTTGGCATGCTATAAGTTTTCGATGTATTATATCTTTGCAAACAGTGCATATTCTACAGAAAAATAGAGAAAAAGAAAGTACAAAATGTAATCCACATAAATTCTAAGTACATATGATACAGCGATTCTTATTCTCAACATGCGACATATAAAACATTATAAATTGGATTATCAAAAACATGAAGAATAAAAAAAAAATCTCACCAGAATGCACAGTAAACCTGGAATTTACGGTCACGCAGTAACCCTCGATGACTTTCAATATAATCGCGTCGTCCTCGAATTGACGTTCATCTTCAATCAAATGAGTTTAATTTTTAGAAATTTTAGGCTCTACTTTTACTTTTTAGAGATCAAGGTGTCTGAGCCTTACTGAGCGTACGTGGCGACCGAGCGATATCCGGGTTGTCACTCTTTCCATAAATCTTCAACGAATACAGAGGCGGCGCCGGTCGTAAGGAAGCGAGACTCCACGGCGCTTTAATCCCTGGTGACAACGAATGTTCCACTCCCGGCTGCTGAGTCTTTCCGTTCGACTGGTTGCTCGTCTGCCAGACAGAAAATATTTTCAATAATAAAAGGAAACAAGAACAACGATCGACATGTTACCCAAATTCCTACCGATTAGAATTCGTTTTTAAATCTAGTAAAATTTATCCTCTTTATAAATCACGGGGATAATGTTAGTACTAAAAAATTATCACAGCAAAAGCATACCTCTCACAACATGGCTGTGGATCGTAGTAGAAGCTCAATCGAAAAAAAATGGACAAAAATTCATGATCGTGGATAAGAGTAATTAAATTAGTAGCGAAAACTGTTACTCGTAAGATCAATGAATCAAATATCAAGATGTACGGAAAAAGTGTGTAAAAACGAAAAAAAAAACAGCCATGCCATGGAAGCAGCTTGCCTTGTTCTCTGATCGTCGATATTCCCGGTATTTTTTTCTTGAGCCACCAGTGCACGTACAGTCCGGAAGTGTAAATCTTTCCCGGACTTTTGTCATTGAGCATACACACGGTTTTTTTGACAACCTCGTGCCTGCCGACTCTTTTGTGCAAATTTTGGTGAGATATTGGAATCGGTTCGGTAGAACGTTTTTGATTTGTATTATCAGGGACGAATTTTTGCGTAATTGAAAAATGAGAAGTCTCGCTAGTCTGTTCATTTTCGATGGAACTGGGATTATCATCCATCTCGGGATCTTTCGTCTCGGGAGCTGGGCACGAAGGGTACAGGACGAAACTGCTGGTCGTACTCTCAATGGAATTGCACGAGTTGTGGCTCGTTCTTGGCGTCGATCCAAACGGCGAACTGCAGATGCATTGATGCTCGAAGTTTCTCTCGTCGCTCTCGCTGTCGCTTTGGCCGACAGGACAGTGATTCTTCGTACCAACGGGACGAGGAAAATACTTGTAGCAAGAGCTCAAGTCTGTCGAGTTTAAGCGATAACTGTCGGCCATGCCGGAATCCAAGGAATGTTGACTCGTGGCTGTCGTCGGTTGCAAGCGATCCTCAACCGTACTGCCACTTTCTCTAAAAACTTCCCGTCTCTCGACTACTCTCTTTTTGTCCAGATGATCTATCGATTTCCAGCTCTTTATCGCGGACGTCCAATGCTCGAAGTTTTCACCGTCGTCGTCAAAATTTTCACAGTCGCTCTGGCTGGAGCCTGGAAAGACTGGAACGAGAACGTTTACCGCGGGGAATTTTTGAAGATTCGATCTGTTCATGATATTTGCGGAAGTAACAACTTCGGGCAAGCTCTTGTAAGCGAAACTTCGAGCTTCGTCGTGTTCTCTCGTAGCTTGCAGTGAGCAAGGCATACCCAAGGAAGAAGAAGACCCGGTCGGTTCTCTCGTCTCGATTTCGTTACCGAAGTGTCGAAAATCATCGGTGGCGTATCTCACATCGAGCATCAATGATGACTTTAGTACCGATCGTTTTTTTTCAACGACTCTCTCGCACTCTTCGTTCTCGAAGCTCGAGCTACTGGAATCTACCATTTTTGCACAATTTTTTGGATAAATCGTGTACGTTACTGTACACTTTCTCATCGTCACTGCGCTCAAATCTGGCTTGTATATGTATTGGAGGTACAACAACTTTTTCATCAATTCCGACGTTATAATTTTTTTTCTCACTAGCCTCGAATAAAATCTGGATAGGCGATTAAATGGGTGATTGTGATAACTCACATTGGATGCTGTCGGCGATCTCAGGTTACCGGTATTTTGTTCCTGGCTCAACAGATCTATCCACTGCTGACGATCTTCTTTGTTTGAGCACAAAACCACGATGCTTTCGATCATTGGACCTGAATATGAGAATTTTTTGTTTAATTTCGTTCCACCTTTTTTTTTAAATTGATAAAAATTGATTTTTATTCGTACGAAGTACCTGATATTTCAAAAGCATTTCTGACGTCTTCTGTGTCGACCGCTGCCACCACATCGATTCCAGTCAACGGTAATTTGCCCTTAGTTTGAAAAAAGTTTTAATTGAATCGTGAAAAGAGGATGTTTTGTCAGGAAACAAAGATTGACTCACTTCGTAGACGAAGGAACTCATTCTCGGGCTCGTACTGAGTACAAGGAGCGTCATCGGGAAAAGAACCAGATACCTGTCGCGACGATCCGTCCCGACGAGAAGTGTGACCGGACCGACGTGAAGGACATCGCCGAGAGTACTGAGTTCCTCTCCTTCCCATCCTTTAATGCCTCCAGTCAGTATGTGCAAGGCTAATTCTTTCTGTTTTCGTATACTAGCGCAACGTTCCTGAAAACGAAAACAAAAATGGTAAATCATGCTTTAATCTTTAATTTATAATTTCATGAGAAAGAAGTTCTCTAACCGATATTTCTCTGTAAACGCAAATACTTCGTTGCGTGTCGCCTCGATCACAATGATTTTTCTCAGTGTGCCTCTCCAATTCCTGCAGCATAGCAGAATATTTTTCCAGTCTTCGGAATGGTTTGCTAAGGCCTGTGGTCAATACCAAAATACCCGGGGATACTGCGCCACTTCGTTCCATAAAATCATTCAATTCGTCTCTGTAACAGAAGCAAAAGAGAATTGAATCAGAAACAGCTGATTAATCGTAGACAGATTAAATTGAAATTACCTATATTGATCCAAAATACAAACAGCGTGGGGATGTCCGCCGCAGTAAGCGGTATGAACATTTTTCAGTCTTGGAGCCAGCATCAAAAAAAGATTTCCTACTCTAGCATCCGGTCCCTGAGCTACGGTTGCTTCGAGGTTCGTCAAGAGTCGTTGATGCGTTTCAAGTACATCGTTGATGTTTCCAATTAATTGCTTGTACTCCTTTTTATTGAGACTGCAAAAGAACGTTTTTTTTTCAACACTGAAAAATGTTACTTATATTTGAAAACACAAAAAACTCACATATTTGTTGTTTCAAGCGGCTGTAAAAAATTACTCGTGAGACCTTGGAGCTCCGCAACATTTGCTTTTTCAGAGTCAACCAAGTCTTTCAGTACGATATCACGATTCAATCTCTGGTCTTTTATTGGAAATTCTTGACTCTTGTCCGGCGAAGACTTTGTCGAAGAACTGTTGCTCTCTGCTGAATTTTAGCATCTCGTAAGTATGTAAGAATGATGACGAAGCTGTTTATCGGGATGTTAAAAATTTACCAGCGGGCTGACATTCCTTGACGTAATTTGATGGGAACCATGCTGTCTTGTCATTGAGCGTACCCTCCCACCATCCACCCTCCACCATCTGCGTAACCGTTATTACATCTCCTTTTCTGAAACACAACTGATTCGCGAACGCGTTGAGCACAGTTTCATTTTCGTCAAAAAAATGATGAGAGAAAAAAAAAACAAAGAGACAAAAATTTCGTGAACGGAGGTTAAAGATTTTACTGTCGAATTTTCATCGTTTACCTCATCGTTGTTTTTTCCTTTGAATGAGAATAATGCGGTCACAATTTTCGGAGCATCAGGTTTTGACATTCTGCCACGATCGTGACCGAGTCTCCTCCGTGTCCCTCACGAAATCAGGCTAAAAGGCGAGGATGGAAATAAAGAAAAAAAAATAGAAGGCAAAGAGAGACGAGAAAAAGAACGAAAATGCGATAAGTTCTCTCGAACTGTCACAGGGAGGTCCACCGCTTTCTCAAGGTTTTCGCTCTTGGCAGATTTATAAATACACTCGCAAACGTCTCAGTCCCCCCCGAGACGATGCACACACGTTTATTTCATTCATTCGTAAACTTGCTCTCGCCTCGTAATCTCGGAGACGCGAACGAAGAAGAAAAAAAAAGAAAGAGAACACGAAATTCAAAAACGCAGTACGTATTTTTACATTTTATCACAAGCTTTTTATTCGTTTTTACTCCGAATTATATTCGAGTGATTCACTTCAACGGACGACATGTCATTCCTTGAAAAACAAATACTGTTACTGTATAGGTTACACGATTGTTGATGTCACTCTCGAAGTGAGAAAAAAAAACAATCGGTATGTGTAGATTATTCTGTTATCAACAGAAGAGAAGTGTAAAAAGTGTCATCTCTCGGATATTGGTAAAAACACGTCACAAAAGTTCAAATTATGAAATTTCAATATCGCGTATATAAATAAGTTAATTATTCGCTGAAGGCCCATTTTGTAAATGATTGTTATTTACTTCGACATCATCGATCAAAGCGTTTCTCGCTATTTCCTGAAAAAAAATGAAAATTTCGTAAGTTGGATTAAAATAATATTGTACTTGATTTTTTAATGCATTCTGCATTACCGCTTCGATCGCCGTCTCGTAATCCTGCTCGCATTGAATTATCAGAGGATCTTCAGAATTTAAAATCCGACTTTTGTTGGCTCCGTTTTTCGAGTGACCTTCGTTGCCCTCGGAATCTGCTTCCGGACGAAAAGACTTCATTTTTAGTCTAATCTCTCGATTCTTGGCTTCTATCACTTTCTCTCGACGCGTTTCTCGGTCTAAAAACTTTTAGAAATAGTCTTAGTTAATTCTGTACAGTAAATATAAAAAAAATGTATAAAAAAATGTATAAAAAAATTTATTTAAAAATTTACCGCTGTCAGCAAGAGCTTGTCATTTTTTTGATTGACTGTCAGAGCTTCGGAAAACTCCAAAAGATAAGTCGTCCCGTTTTTTCCTGCCACCGCTGCCAATCTGCCTTGCTCGTGAGGCCTGATGCAAGTCAGGGCATCGTCGCAGACCTGAACAGGTTTTACTCCGTTGAAATCCCTGCAATTGTCAACGCTCAGCGTCTACCCTGTTTTTTTCACCTTGATGCTCAATACCGGAGAATCCTGCTGAACAATCAAATCCCAAACGTCGAGAGTTCCGTCGATTTTTGTTAAAAAGAAGACGGAGAATCGCGTTGTGCTCCATGTGCCACCGGTCAATAAATCGCGATGTCCGCTGAAATAAAAATCAAGAATTATTTTGCTTTCCTGAATAATTTTTAAAACTTAACAAAATTATTGTTTTTCTTATAAAATCATACGGAGTCCAGGCGATTGAAGATTCTCTGCAATCTTCGGACCATATTCTCGCCGTCCAGTCGCCGACAGTCAAAAAATTTTTGACGAACGTTGGATTTCTTTCGACGCTTATAACCGGGCCGTATTGCACCTTGAATCTGGTAGCTATTTTCTCACACGGTGTCTTCCCCTTTCGATTTCCGGAAATTACCATGCCTGCTTACCATTTTTCATATTTTTTATTATTTTTTCATGTTTTGTATTATTTATTATTTTGTAGCGTTTAGCAGAAAAACGCGAAGCAGTACCATTTTCCAGGCCACACATGAAGCGAGTGCCGATCGAAGGCTCAAATTGGAGCGCGGATACTCCGATCGCTCTGTTGATATCCTGCTCCTCCGGCTTCGTCAGGTCGATTACCAAATTCTCGATCGGACTTTGGATCTTTCTCGTATCCCACCATTTGATCTAATTAATTAATTAATTAATTAATTAATTAATAATTCAATCTAATTAAAAATATACATATAGAGTAAATTTTCGCTCGGTATGCAATACTTGTCCATCTTTCGAAGCACTGAAAAACTCTGTTCCAGTTTTCGAATTAATCCAGAGAACGTTGTCACAGGGATCTCTGTGACTGTCCTTGATAACGCTCATCTCAACGGGCTCGGAGCCTCTTCTTATGTCCCAGCAAGCTACCTGGCCGGACATCAAGCCACTCACGAGCGTGTTACTGTCCTTCGGACTGTACTCCGTTGTCAAAATTGGACACTGTGGCTTCAGTGTCAAAAAGGGATTATTCGGATTCTCTGAAATTCGATAGCATTCGCTGATACGATTTTTCACTCTTGGTTAAAAGTCTCGAAATAAATTCAGCAGGAAAGCAATCAACGATAAAGTAAAAAGTAAGAAATCTATTCTTTACTCTCGGTGAAAAATCTCGAGATAAATTCAGCAGGAAAGCAATTAATGATAAAGTAAAAAGTAAAAAATCTATTCTTTACTCTCTATGAAAAATCTCGAGATAAATTCAGCAGGAGAGCAATCAATGATAAAGTAAAAAATAAGAAATAAGAAAATAATAAATTCTTTACTCTCTATGAAAAATCTCGAGATAAATTCAGCAGGAAACCAATCAACGATAAAGTAAAAAGTAAGAAATCTATTCTTTACTCTCTATGAAAAATTTCGAGATAAATTTAGTACGAAAGCAATCAATGATAAAGTAAAAAGTAAGAAACCGACCGACGTCCCAAATGTAAGAAAACGGGCTGTAACTCTTGGCTTTTTTGAAATCCGTGTTGCAATAGCTGACGGCCAGTCTCGTTCCCAGATCCGGAGACCAGGAAAGATGAGTGATCTGTCTTTTGAGAGGTAACACGTCGCGGTAGACGTTGACGGTACGAGAAAATGTTCGCTGAACCAGCGGCGCCGGTTCGGTATCTTGAAAGTACTGCTCGTAGATGTTGCAGGCATTGTTCTGCAGAATGCAGTGTTCCATCGGCTTGAATGACAAAAAAATTCCATAAAGATTCACGTCGATTTATGGAATTTTTTAAAAATTCGACGTAATCTCGTAATTACTGGCAATAGCTGCAACATCGTGTGAATGTACAATTCGTCCTTCTCTATTTTACGCCTGTATCTGACGGTCTGCTCCAAATCGTGCATGTTGATATCCTTAGGCCATCCGCCTTCGACGTGGTGCATGCCAGACTCTTTGAAAGTTGCTGTTGTCGTGTTTATCTAAAAAATACATCTTTCAATCGCTTGAGGAAAAAAACTGAGTTGCACGTACAGAGACCTTCATTTTTTTTACCTCGTGGGCAGCGTAAGTTTTGCTACATTGCGTTCCTTCGGTAACGGGATCAATTCTTACGTAATCGTGCATGAACGAGGGATTTGATTTTATGTCTACCTCCAGTTTGTCGTTCTCCTCGAAATTGCACCATTTGCCGAATTGACTGCGAGGCTTTGCGTACTCGTGTTGCGTTTCCGTCAATTTTTCCATTTTCATGCAACTTTTGAAATAATTATGACAGTGATTGAAAAATGTTGTTCAGAACGAAGGAATCTTCATACGAAGGCTTGTTTGATCAATCGAAGTTTATAAAACACATGTGACGCCATGGCAACATATTGTCCGTTTCATTTTTATTTCCATATTCTTACTGGTCGGTTCTTACAAGCGTGGGCATGCGAAGATTGAGCACTTGGGCTATTGTGAAAATCATTTTATAAGCCTCGGCATATTCCGAGCTCGAGCAGTCGAGAGTATTGACTATTTCCGGTAATATTTTTTTCAACAGTAAATCGATCAAATCTCGATGATAAGCGAGAAACTGCAGACGTTGATTTAATTCGAAAAACGTTGAAAGCTCCCTCCTGTTGGCGTATCCTATGCAGTGGATGTTGGTCGTCTCTGAGAAGTGAAAAAAAATTAAATTAAAAAACTGCAGATCGTATTCGATTGAAATAAAAAAATTTTAAAAAATATATATATTACTGGGAAAAACATTGAGTACGGAAAAATTCCAGACTCCGTTCGTGAACCAGCCTCTCGAAATACTTTTATTTTCTTTGTCATCGAGGAATAATTTTGATCTACGAAATTCTGCGGGATCGAATTTTCGCAAGTTCAGAGACTTTCCATGAAAATCGAGCTCGAAATACCGATTCGTCAACTCCGCCACAGTCGAGGCAGAAGGCTTGAGAGAAGAATCGTACAAGTCTCGAAAAAGTGATTGGAAACCAGTCGACAGATCCACGAGCGATGATCGAGTCATTTTTTGCTTCATCGCTCGATTTTCGTTCTATTGATTGACAGAATGCAGAAATGAATAATTAATTATTGATTAATTAATTAATCATAAATTATTTACCATTTTAGTGAATTCTGCAAGAAATTCATCGGCAGCGCGTTGTGATCTTTTTTCAGTGACTTGTTCACCACTGAACTCTTTTTGGGAGTAAGCGTGATAAGTTTTCAACAATTTGACAAGGTGGCTCGGAACTCCAAATCGATCCAGAGCCTCCATCAAATCGATCGTCGACGTAACGCGTTGAGTTATTGTTTTTTGTCGATTCTGACCGTGGCAGGGGCAATTTTCGTTTTTTAAGTCGAGACAAGCAGACGAGGAATCTTTCGTCGATTCAACAGACATTTTGGTCATCAAGCTGTTCAATTCGGCTATCGAAGCTTTGCAATGGCTCATCGTCTCCGAAACGCCGCTCAGAGGAGACAAATCGTGGGAACGTTTTCCCTTTGCAAAATTCTTGCCGAATTCGTCCCTCAAATCGGTCGTTGATTTCATGCTGCGTCTCAGATTTTTTATGTTCGACTTGTTGACCGCCAAGAAATTTTTTTTCGCTTTATCGGCGTTCCTCGAAGACAGAGTTTTTGTGGACGAAGATTTGCTCTCGTTTGTGAGTTTCTGTTTAAATTCCGGGCCCTTTCCCGCCGCGTTTTCCACCTTATCAACGGAGCTCCTCGTCGTTCTGTCAACACTCGCTTGTTTCGAACGAAATTTTTTCTCCGGCGTGTAAATCATTTCTAAAGTAGGCTCTCTCCATTTTTTCCTCTGCTTCGATACGTTCATAGCTATTTTCTGTCGTAATTCCTGAGCTTGGGACAAGGCCCTCCCGATCCCATCCACGATTTCTTTCGCATGATTTTCCAGCGAGGTCTTCTGAAATATTTTTTACGAACGCCACACATAGATTCTATTATCGGAGCGTACAAAAAAATATTGCACCAGAGTTAATTGTACTCACGGATTCGCAAGTACAGCAATCATCGTCGACTTCCTTCGTAATTATCGTTTCAATTTGACAAGCTCGTAATACGTTTCGTGCCTCGTTGCACTCCGTCTCCAGCGTATTTTTCACTCTCTCGGTAGAGTGAAAAATTACGTTTACGAAATTATTCAAGGGAATCAAATTTACTTCTTTATTCGTCATTTTTCTACCATGAATCAATGAAATTTTGAAAAATTCCTCAAATTGATGCACCGGTCGCAAAAATGTCTAGTCTTTGCGCGATTCATAACCTCATTTTTTATTTTTGTAAAGCTCGATTAGTAGGATATATAAATTATTGAAAAAAAATTGGCAACTTTCGTAACAGCCGCTGCTGTCGTTTCGCTTTGTAATTACAAGTAAAAAAATGGTAAAATCGAACGATAAAGTACTCGTAGAAAATTATTAAACGGATCCTTCATAGGGCGAAACTTTTTTCGCTGGTCGACCGGAACTCGCATAATTTCCGGTTTGTCTCTCATGTCGAATAAACGAATCGGGTAAAAACTTGACCGAATGAACATTGAAATACGGAGTATCAGAATATCAGTGATTTTTTTAATGTATATATAATATATAGATATATTAAGAATAATATAATAAAGATTTAAAAGATATAGCTTTTCATTGATGATTCCATTAATTTTGACGTTTTCGTTTTCTCATACCGTTGATAAGATTTAAGATGTGCGGATGTCTTGGATTTTTTTTTTCTTTTTTGAACTTTGTATTCGATGCTAACCTAAAAACATACATAACAACCACTCAACTTTGTACCGTAATTTGTTAAGTAACAAAGAAAACGATCGCCGACAATCCTCTTTGTTTCATAGATTGTTAGATAAACTTATTCATATACATTAAAAATGCCACGAAATGGAATTATTGAAACGGAGTGGACAAATTTTCTATTATCATAGTTCAGATTCATTGTTTTTCTTTATATAAAAATGCACAATGGATTATGGAAATATTACACTGAAAAAATAAAAAAATCTCCACTAGATTATAAAAATAAAAAGTTTTCCGTTCTTTCTTTTTCTTTTTTCGTGAACGGTTCTTTTTTTTCACCGCTCGATTGTTGCGTTATGTTTTTCTTCTCCGAGATAGCAAAGGAAGAAGGGGAGACTTTTAATGATGCTTCACGCTTCGATAACATCTACCACACCCGGTGGGGGCTTCTTTTACCGAGGAAAAAAAATCACCGCGTTGTAGGAAATTTTACGGTACTGTAGGAGGAAGAAATTGGTTACATCTCTTCGTGGAATTGTAAACGCGGTGAAAGAATAAGGCGAGGGGACGAACGGAGGAAAAATTGCGCGGATCAGCCCTGAGAGAAGGACGAATAGTGACTTGTCTGTTGCGAGAAATATTGAGACGAAAAATCACCATTGATCTCGAAATTTCTCTTTCACTGTGCTTTTCTCGGGTTCAAAATTCAAATTTGAGTCAGTGCGACAGATGAATTTTCTCGCTTCTTTCCTCACGCTGATTATGATGGTGTTTCGCTTAAAGTTCGTCCCTCCTTGGCGCCTCATCGTCCTCGTCTTCCTCTTGTACCTGAAATGAGACATTTACGTGAGTTTGAGAAACTTGAAAAAATTCACGTGTCGGAAGAAGCTGAACTCCTGAAAATCTCGTACCTCTTCGACGGCTTGTCCGTACACGCCGCCGGTCTCCAAGAATTTCGTGAGACCTTCGAGATTTCTCTCGCCGTTGTAACTAACAGCCTCGTTGGTATCTTTCTTGTAAAGAGTGATTGTGGGGAAACTTTCTATCTTGATGTTCTCAACTTCGTTTGCAGTTGCGTCCATCTTGGCGATGACAATATCCTTGCTGTCCTTGAATTTCTCACCAAGCTGTAAGACAAATTGATAAAGATTTTATTGAAAATGTACTAAAATGTGGAGATAATTTGAAGAAATTCGAATCAAGGACTTACAGAATCGTAAATGGGAGCAAGCTGCTTGCAGTGTCCGCACCAGGGAGCGTGGAATTCAACGAGAACGTTCTTCTCTTTGTCAAACGCGACTTCGGCGAAATTTTTGCCAACCAGCACTTTGACAGGGTTTTTGTCCCAATCCTCGGGCAAGTCTTGACTCAGGAATTGCTGTTTCAAATCTCCTTTTTTCACGGCGGATACGAATTTCTTGACATTCTCGCTCGTCAGTTCCGGGCTCTCGGGCTTGAACTTAGCCATGTCTTCTTCCAATTTGATGAATCGCATGAGCGGGGCCTCTTCCTTCTTCACGCCGAAGAAATCGATTATTCTCTCGTGATCGTCTTCATCAATGTTTATCGTCACGAATACAACCTGCGTCGATCAAAAGTGATTATTAAAATGTGTTGGGCAAGAAACTTGATTTTTTGAAATCCACGTGTTTACGTACATCCCCGAGGAATTCCTTGGCTGCGTCCTTCAAACCATCCACGTGTTTGTCAAAGTGACCTTCCTTCTTGCTCAAGAAGAGCAACAAGTGGCTCTTGACAACTCCACCGAATATCTTCGAAGCGGTCTCGTGATTGAATTCAACGACCAACGGGAGTGCGTGAGTGTGGATGAACTTTTTAAGTTCTTCAACTTCGAATTTGCCATCATAAACGACTTGTCCATCGTCGTACTGATTAAGAACAAAATGATGGCTTATACAGTGATCATTTTTAGTAAATCAAAAGTTGGATATTCAGAATAAAGACTAACTTTCTTGAAGATGACGACCTGGCCATCCTGAACTTTGTACTCGTCGAACACTTCCTGGCTGCTGGTTATACCGAAGACGTAGTCATCGATCGCGTCGCACACTTTCAAGTATTCTTCAGCCTCCTTGCTCTTATGGTCCTGCAAAAAGAACGAATGTATGAGTTTTTTTTTCATATTTACCTTCGTCTAATTACATTCAAATAATTCTTTCATTCTCAAAAAAGAGTTTTTATAAAAAAGAAGAAAATTTTTTTGTACCTTGAAGAATCCAACAACCACAAACTTCGCAGATTCTATCGTTTCTGCGGCGGTTTTGACATCTTCGAGGTTCTTGGCAGGAGGGCCAGTATTCTTCTTTAACCAGGCCACAATATCATCAGCCTGGCGACCACCAGTGTAATCCTTGTAATTGGGTTTCTTGTAGAATTTCAGAGTTGGGTAGCCCGTGATGCTGAATTTCTTAGCCAGGTCTTGCTGCTGCGTCGCATCGATCTTTGCCAATTTTATCGGAGATTTCTCTTCGTTGAGTGTCGTGGCTGCCTTGGCGTACTCCGGCTCCAATGCGTTGCAGTGTCCGCACCATGGTGCATCTGTTAAAAAATTAGTTGACCATTTTTAATACAGAGATACAAATTTCCAACTCATTTGTACAGCAGAAAAAAAAATTACTAAATGACCAAATCGTTTGAATATTTTTAATATTAAAGGCCACTCTTTGGCGTTCGTTCACTCCGGTGTGCGCTAACGTAGGCGTTTTAACAGCCGGCCAAGTTGCACGGATCGCTTTAATTTCCTACATCCCTTCCATATGCTCATGACTCAACCCACCGAATGAAATTGCCAACCGAAGTAACAAACTTTTTCCAAACGATACAGAAATGACGATGAAAAAAAAAGAAAGATAAATCGGAAATATTATCGAAAAATTGAGAAGAGTGAATCAACCTCGAGAGGAAGTAGACTTTTTTTGGAAACACGTTTTGATGACGTGTCTACAGCGAATTATAGAATCTCGACGTATTTCCGACAATTTGAGAAAAATCAGCGCCAACTTTGGCTCAATGCAACGAGACGTGGTTAAGTTGGCCAACTTCAAAACGACATTCAATTACGTGTGCAAATTGGCAATTATTGTTATTATTATCGAAATATGGGAGCTTTTTCCGCAACCGGTATGTTATTTCCGTAGTGATCGATGAAAAGGATACTCACAGAATTCGAGAAGTATGTACTCGTTGGCTTCGATAACTTCGTCAAAGTTTTTATCCGTCAACACGAGAACGTTGTTTTCTTTCTCGACATTCGATTCTCCGTGCGAGAGCCCGAGGAGGCAAAACAATGCCACGGCAATGAATCCGGCAAACCTCATCTTCGACGTGTTACTTTGTAAATTCGATAAAAACGAGTATGTTGAAAAGAAATGAGGAAAAACGGAGAAGTCGGCGCGCGCCCGTCGAGTGTCGGATGAAAGATTGAGGTCGTTTTTTGACTGGCGTTTCAATATAAACGTGCGAAGGTGGACGACAGTTGCGACGACGAGGAGGATCTGCTGCCGTGGCAGCGCGAGACGCTCGAAAAGAGAAAAGGAGAGAGAGGCGCGAGGATACAACACGCATACACGGCGAAACCCCGACGAGCGACGAATGAACCAAGATGAGACAACGAGGCAGAAAAAAAAAGGTGTTCGCCGCTGCGAGCCAACACAGTGTCGCTGGATGCGCTGGATAAGCGCTAAACGCGTGGCAAAGCGTGGTGACTTGTGATTGGTGAAGCGGCGGCCTCCCCGAGATCGTAGGCGAGCATCTCTCGTTCGCTTTCTCCTTCTTTATCTGCCTTTTGTCTTTACGCATCAATGATCGGACAACGGAGAATTCAAGGGGGGGAACAACGATACGTACACGTATGCAATAACGCGACAAAGCTCGTCTCGTCGATTCCAATCGGTGAGGGAAACAGTCATCGCTCTCGAGCGCACGCGCCGCAGGAAGTAGAAACTTTTGCTTGAATATTCGAATCAAATTTTGGATTGCGCTTCTCGATTTATCACTCAATATATTTATCATTCGCTCAATCGCGATACCCGTAACGAGCACTGGGCATTCGTCAAAAATCGTCTTTAATAAATTCGTACTTTAATAAATTCTATGAAAAATAGCGTACATCTGGTACACATTTTACTGCTTCTCGTTTCAAAAAAAAAAACTAATCACTTGCTCGCTCGCGGGTCAGACGACCAATATATTTTTTATCAATTTACTGATAACGCACGTCCAACGTGTATACTTTCATTGGCCCGAAAGTAATTATTTTACTTTTATTATACATGCACTCTTCATTACTTCGCTCTTATCGCGCTCGCGAAAAATAAATATCATTTTTCCTGTTCACACCAATATAATATTATTGTTTCGAAAATTAAAAAATGAGCGTATATCCGATTGTTTTAAAATAATGCGATTTCGTTTACTCGAAAATGTTTTTCGAAACGATAAATTTTAATTTTTTCACGTACACATTATTCGAATCATCTGATTAATGTATATGCTTTTCGAATATTTGTATCTTCATTTTATTGACACTTGTATACACGGTGTCGCATTTTAGGCGGATCGATTGATAACCTCAAACGTCTTTGGTTTCAGGACGACTCGAGAGATATTCGTCGGCCACGATACTCGATATCAGTAATGAGAATTTTAAAGACATGATTGAGCCACACGATTTCTCGAATCTGGAAAGAAATGACCAAGCGGAGAATCGAAAATGCCGGGCCCTTGAAAAAGTTGAATGCATGCCATAACCTCGAGACAATATTTCATAATGTCGGTAGGGGACAGCGAAAAATCTATTAATAGAGACTAAAGAAGGGTGCGAGTCCGTTTCATTATTTTATTATACGAGGTTCTAGTTCTAGTTCAGAGTCGATTGACTTTTTTTTTCTAACGTTCTAATCGCTTATCGTGCGTCCGTCAAATCCGACCTGTTGATTTTTATCAACGGTCGTCGCGTCTCAAGTATTTTCACCGAATTCGCGCGTTCGAGCTTTGACTCCTCGCCGAGAGCGAAATTCCAAGAAATTCGTTTTCTCCGTCCCGAATTTTCGTTTTTTTTCTAACGAATCTCGGAAACGATGGATTCTTACAAAGTTACTTCGGAGATACACACGGAGCGCAAAGGAAGCGTCGACGATTGCAGCAACGAGCGTGAGTCCGAGAATTTTTTTATTCTCCAAATTTGCGATATTTAAAAAAAAAAAGAAAACAAACATTTGTTTGCAGACGTCACGAGGAAATTTTCTTTCGTGTATCCTCCATTTTTGCTGAAAGAAAATACGAAAGAATTGAGTCACGATGACGACGGTGATTTGCTCGTTAATCGAGCGAAAAAGGGAAATATAACGATAGGTAATTACGAAAAGTTCGTGTTAATTGGAAACGGTAGTTCTATCATAAAATCGTTTTTTTTCAGGATTTTGTTAAAAATTTGTAGAAACCTTCTTTGATACAACGTGCAATTTTATAGTAAATTTCAAGAGGTTTCACTACATATAACTCGAGATATTTATTGTCAAAAATCACTATTTTCTGCAGTCTTCCATAAGAGCACGTGTTAAATATTGCGATCTTCAACTCTTGGTATCTTGACTTCTGGATAGGGGAACTTGTTGAAATTTTGCACAACTCTTTATTGCACTTCAAATAAGCTTCCCTCAGTTTTTAAAAAAAATCCATTATACATTGAAAGTCGTTGCTTTTTCCAATCTCCCATAAGAGCCCATGTTAAATGTAGCAATTTTTAAAAATTAATGTCTAAATAACTACATGATTGAGCCTTTTTAAATTTTGCAAACACGTTAACACAATGCTAACGAAGATCTGTGCTATTTTTGAATAAATTCTGTCTCAAGAAATTTCAACTGATGATTAAATATACTGTCTCGGTTGTACTACCTTAACGAAATTTTTCGTTTCAGAATACAGCGTGGCCACGGAGCTGAAGCTCGTGGGACTACAGCTCTGGCGTGGAGCCCTTCTACTGGCCGATTTCATTTTATCGCGGCCAAATTTGTTCGCGGGAAATAAAATTTTGGAGCTCGGCTCCGGAGTCGGACTTACCAGTATAGTCGCTAGTCTACTCGCTGCAGAAATCATTTGTACAGGTGCGAATATCTGTTTTTCTTCACGCTTATCCGCCTACGCGAAAACGATTCTTAAACATTTATTCTACGGATTAAAAAACAATTATCTTATTTTCCTTTAAATATTACAGACGTGGATGTAGGAGGAATTTTGAGTCTTATAGAAAAAAATTTTCGAAGGAACAAAAATATAGTCAGGTCTAAATTCAGCATAATCGAATTAAATTTCTTGGATACCAAATGGTCTCGTAATTTGTTAGAAAAATTGGAGGGTATTGATGTCGTCTTGGCTGCCGATGGTAAGTCGATCTATTTTGTAATCTTTTTTTAATGATTTTTTAATGATTTCGTAAAAAAAAATAATGAATGAGGAAAAGATGAAAATTTTCGATAATTTCGTTTCCTTAAAGTAATCTACGACGACGATGTGACGAATGGATTCGTCAATACGTTGGCAAAACTCTTCGAGAAAAATTCGTCAATAATTGTGTACGTAGCGTTGGAAAAACGGTACGTGTTCACGATAAAGAATTTGGACTCCGTTGCTCCGATGTACGAAGAATTTTTACGCTGTATCGAGAGAAAAAAGTTAAGCTGGTCAATCGAGAACGTAGACCTGAACTTTCCGCAACTATTTGAATATGACAGAGTCGAACAAATGATACTCATGAAAATTTACAGCAAAGAACAATGATCTTATCGTATCGACATTCACGCAATAACAGTATTACAGAAAATAACACATATTTGTAAACGTCATCAAATGAACAATAGAAATATATATTTTTTAGGCAAAAGAGAAAACTGCTTTTTTGTTCACAGATTTTATTGATTTTTTTTTCATTCTTTCTATTTACATCCTATAATCATAGACGATAATATTGAATGGCAATCGATGGTCGAAGGTCGTAGGAAGAACTTGGAAACGTTCGTCGTAGCGAATAATCTTTTTTTCTATTTTGTTCCGAACATTAATCAAGTTCTCTTGCGTTTTTGAGACGATAATGCGGGAAAAAAGAATAAAAACGTGATAAGCAAAATGCATGAGAATCTTAGAAAACCGCTTCTTCAAACGACCGTGGGCAGTATTCGTAGTACGTTATTACTTTAATTATTTATACACACGTTCATGTCGATTAACAATTTTTCATCTTTCCATTCTTTCTTTCAAATTTACTTAAAATTTCTTTACGTCCCAAATGAGCGTCTGGGAGAACGACGGTCAACAAGACCGAATTTCATTTTCACAATTTTAATTCTCCTCTGCTTTCATCAAGACCGAATTTCATTTTCACAATTTTAATTCTCCTCTGCTTTCATATTTTTTAAAGAAAAAAGGGAAAGTAAAATCATTACTTTCTCGGACGTCGAAAAAATATAGAGGCTACGTGCGATTGATAAAAAAAATGTATTGAAAATTTTGTATCGACTACCGAATTTTTTTTCTTTCTAAATTAAAGTTTTTTTTTCAAAGGAATTTTCGTCCTTTCCGTCTTTCATGATCCGGAAATTGCCGACTGTCCCTCTCGTCAACAGACCCTCGAGTTCGACGAAGGCACTTTCACTCCAGAATATATATTTTTTAGCTCGTTTTTCTTCGTTTCTTCGAAAGTATTTCTAGAATTCATTCGCGGGAGACAGAGATGAAATTAATTGAATTCCTAATTATAGAAAATCGACCATTTAGGTAACTCAGAGCTCAGACATCGATGCATTAACCGCGTTCAAAAATCATCAAAAAAAAAGGGTTCTTCGAGAACAACAAAGAGATGCACTTGACTAGAGTAAAAAAATGCACACAGCATCGACACGTCGAAAGTTAATTTCTTTAGCTTAATGTCTAGACACTGCTGTCTCTCTAGATTTGTAAAAAAGGGTCTTCGAAGTCTTTTGTTAAATAAAAATGTCTAAAACTTGCGGATAACAAGGATGTCTCAACTCGAGAGATGCCATTATTTCGTATAATTATTATTTCTGTAATTTGGACTAAAGTGAAGAAAATAAAAGAAAATTGATTAATAACGTCAAAAACAATTCGACGCTTCTCAAACACACGCATCCAAGCACTCGTGAACGCACAACGTACACGCAAAGAAAGTCTCGTTCGTTCTTTTTTATTCATTTTTTTAAAGATTTCGTTTATACGAAGTAAATTCTAAACGAATTAAAAAAAAAACGATTCTAATCTACGAGAAAACAACGACGAAGATATCTTTTTGGCTCTAAAACTAACGAATTTCTTTCTCTTTCCCATTCGCAATTATTCCGCAACAAATACTGTACAAAAAAAAAGATAATCTGCGAAAGAATATGCAGTAAGCGCCATTTTCATACCTCTCGTTCCGTATTTACTAATGAATCGAACCATTTTGCGAAGTCTTCAGATTCGGATTCGCGTTCGTGCTATTCAATCCATCCAGGATCAATTTTCTTCGGTGCAATTCGTTGTTAGAGCTGTCACTCGCCATTGATTTTCTCCGTATCGGTGGAATCGACGAATTCTCCGAATTTTGTCCGATCGAGTTTGTACTTTTTCGTCTCATTGGCTGACTCCCGTCCGAGCCTTGTCTCTGGGAAATGTCCTTTTGAGAATTGATCGTCGTCGTCGTCGTCGCTGTCGCGTTCTGTTCATTGCTCTGCGAATTCCCGTTCTTGTTCAAGTTCGAATTTACAATCTTGTTGGACGAATTTCCGACGAGACTCGCGTGCTTCGAGACCGTATTGTGAATCGTCATGCTATTCTTGACACTCTGAGAATTCGGTGGGGACGCGAGCGGCATCGTCGTTTTTCTTCTCGCGTTTGTATTCGAGATCTCAGTATTGAAATTTGTTTTCGCTGAATTCGGTTTCAAGCACGTGTTCGCTGCGTTCAGTCCGGATTTCATCCACTTTTCCACTTGCGCCTCGTGCGACTTTTGCAACACTTTTCTCACGTCACCGTCCTCGCCGTCTTCCTTCATTATTTCCTGAAGCTTCTGTATCGTTTGGTAAAGAACCACGGGACTGATCAGTCCAAAGTCGAAGAGACTGCTCATGTGAAGCACGAAATTCCGATAGAGGTTCTTCATCAGCAATTCTTTTCCCTTCGTCTCGAGAAACATGTGGCAAGCCAACGGGATTTGACAGTCGCCGACGAAGCCGTACTTCATCACGTGAAGATTCCACATTTTCATCAGCTCCTTTTCTCCTTCGTTCACATCCGTGAAGTCGTCGATCATCATCATTGTTTTCGTTTGCAGCCACTTGGGATCGTTCTCGCCTTCCGAATCGATATCCAGCTCTTTCGGATAAATCGGTAGGCAAGTCACCGTGTGATGATACAATCTACAAAATAATGAAAAATTATTATTATTTTTTATATTTAAAATAATTGAATTTGGGTGATCTTGGTTATAACGTTTATTTACCTGTTGTGGCCGGTGATATAAGGTCTCTGACTCTCGAATTCATTTTCATCGAGTTCCAGAAATTCTGAAAGACTTGGTTTCGTTCTTTTTGGCCTGCAGACGAGAATGTTCGTGACGCTCGTTCGTCTGGTCGGTCCCGATCTCGAGAACGCGACGCCGGACGGTTGAGATATCAATTCGTGAGGACTTCCGGCGTAAGAGCCGTCGTAACATTCGTTTATCGCCACGTCGATCCTCGCACCTTGCGGAATTGGCTGAAAAATTTGTGACAAACGCGTTAGTTCGACGAAAAAAAAAAAAAAAATTTTCCAAAGAAAATAAAAAAATGAAGGATAATAATAAAAAACGTACAACGTAAGTGAAGGTGAATCTCGAGTGGCAAAGTTTAAGATGTTTGAGTAATGAGTATAATTTTCCACAATCCAAGGAACACCAGGGACAGTGTAGATCCTCGCAAGCCTCGGTCTGCTGACGACTGTTATTATTGTATAAAAATTGGTAAACGATTTGCTGACTCCCACCACCGGAAGCGTCGACCTTTTCGGCCGTCATCGACATCTTCGATGGCGTCAGCGGACTAGAATTTGGCAGTGAAGTGTTGTTGTTGTTGTTGTTGTTATTGTTGTTATGATTAGCAGAACATCGATCGAGGTCGGCTGTAAAGAAAAGAGAATAAACCAGCTTGTAATATTTCTCAAAGTCAATGATAAACGTTCGATGGTCGAGACGCACTGTTACCAGGTCGATTTTCCTTGTTATCGCCGTTCGGCAGAGGACGTATGAGGGTCGGTCGGTCGACCCAACCGTGGCTCGGTTCCGTGGTCCAGCACAGCCGGAACTTGAGAGTAGGACCACGGCTGAGAATCTCGAAGGGCTCGCACTCTTTTATGTCGGTTATAGTCTCCCAAGAATTGTGTTTCTTTGGACTGGATCTCACGTTCGTTTGTACTTCCTGCAAGCCGAGCTCGTAATCACCGTCCGTCAACAGGCAACGATTGTGCTTGTCGTAAACGACGAGCTCCGAGCCGTAAAGCTTGACCTCCTCGCCGCTCGGCTTCATCGCGCCGGACGAAGACTTTCGTCTTTTCTGAGCTGGCTCTGTCACACAACGTTTCCTTTTACGAACACGCTCTTTCGAACGATCTAGCCTACGCGATTCGCATGATTTCTTACCATCTAAATCACAGTTATGTATAAGGCATGCGTTATTCGCAGGACAATAAACCCTCAAGAGCAACATGTAGGTTTTCGCTATGTGGCCGTTGTTCAGACTGAATGATTCGTTCGGTATCGAGATCGTCGGCGCTTTCGGAGGAGGCTGATTTTCCGAAGGGTTTATTGGAACTTCGCTCGTGCCAACCGATACCTACAAATATTTATCTTATTAATATATATATGTGAATGTATGTTTGGATGTTTGTTACTCGATCACGCAAAAACGTTTGCAAGGATTTGCATGAAATTTGTCATAGAGATTTTAACGTCGATTTGGACATAGGCTACTTTATTTTAACTCATCGTGATCAGATGGCAATGCAGAGTATGAAATTCTATAGAAATCGACTTATCTATACGATGGATTGACTTGAAATTTTTACTAGACATTGCATTTTAATAGAACAATGTTTGTATAGACTTTTTATTTCGAAATTGCAGCGGAAACGGAACATTTTCATTTTGCACTTTCATGGGTCCATGACACCCAATGTGACTCACCAAATTTTTTGAAATTTTTTTTTTTTCGATTTGAAGAGCCTATTCGATCGGAAATTTTTCGTAGATAACGAAAATGTTAATTATTTGGGGCAAAATTCAAGAATTCATATAGAATGAGCCAAAAAACTGACTTTTGCATCAGTTTTTTCAATTTTTCAATATCAATTCTTGGATTACGCTCCGAA